>SJYV01009901.1:398182-427666 GCA_006410875.1 Neotragus pygmaeus
AATACATTTGAATCAGTTCTAATGAGGTGGATGAACCTGGAGCCGATTATACGGAGTGAAGTAAGCCAGAAAGAAAAACACCAATACAGTATAATAATACATATATATGGAATTTAGAAAGATGGTAATGATAACTGTGTATGCGAGACAGCAAAAGAGACACAGATGTATAGAATAGACTTTTGGACTCTGTGGGAGAGGGAGAGGGTGTGATGATTTGGGAGAATGGCACTGAAACATGTATAATATCATAAGTGAAACAAATCACCAGTCCAGGTTCATGCAGGCTACAGGATGCTTGAGGCTGGTGCACTGGGATGACCCAGAGAGATGGTATGGGGAGGGAGGTGGGAGGAGGGTTCAGGATTGGGAACTCATGTACACCCGTGGCGGATTCATGTTGACATATGGCAAAACAAATACAGTATTGTAAAGTGAAATAAAGCAAAATAAAAACAACAACAACAACAACAAAAGAATGAGCTTGATCTATTTGGTCAAGTAAGTGAAAACACCAGATTTAACACTTACATTGTCTTTTGACACCATTCAAGAATCAAATTTTGATTTGCCTGCTCAAAACTTTGAGGAGTATTGTCAACTAAAAAGCTGAGCCATGGTAATTTTGTATCACTGGGAGGAAAGATAAAAACTTGCCGTAGGCAAAATCACGAGGCAAAGCTTTTCAATCTGAATCCTTTCAGCTCCTCTATGCAGTATTTCCTGTCATGATTTTTACATTCTTTGGTTGCCCAGGAAACTCTCCTTACCACAATATTGAAAGGATTATCTTATCAATAGTCCAAGTTAATAGCAAATCAGTTATTAATATCACTCATTTGATAGCAATTTAATATGCTAGAGAATCAGTTCAGTTCAGTCGTTCAGTCATGTCCAACTTTTTGTGACCCCATGGGCCACAGCATAGACCGCAGGCCTCCTGGGTTCATCACTAACTCCTGGAGCTTACTGAAACCCANGAGAAGGGGACGACCGAGGATGAGATGGCTGGATGGTATCACGGACTCGATGGACATGAATCTGAGTGAACTCTGAGAGATGGTAATGGGCAGGGAGGTCTGGAATGCTGTGATTCATGGGGTCACAAAGAGTCGGACACGACTGAGCAACTGAACTGAACTGAACTGAACTGAGTTAATGTAAGTGCAGGCATCTCAAGGGGCACTAATGGCAAAGAATTCTCCTGCCAATGCAGGTAACACAGGAGACTTGGGTTCGATTCTTGGGTCACAAAGATCCCCTGGAGTAGAGAATGGCAACACATTCTAGTATGCTTGCCTGGAAAATCCCAAGGACAGAGGAGCCTGGTGGACTACAATCTATGGTGTCAGAAAGGGTTTAACACGACTGAACATCTGACAAGCTAACAAGTAATTTAAGTGTCATGGTATTTCTAGAGAAAAGACTCCGTTTTGAACCCAGACTTTCTAATTTATTAGAATCATGTTTTGGGTAAAATTGCTTATATTCTCTGAATTTTAATGTTCTCATCTGCAAAATGGAAAAATACACTAGTATCGTAAGGGTGATGTAGTTCAAGTGACATGTGAAAGGGGAAATGTTTGATAAACTGTGAAGTTCAGGAACAATTGCAAGCTACTGGCTAGGATCCTTCTCTATGGATCCCTAAGTCATATTAAAGAAAACTTATTTCATAGTGTTTGCATACAAACTACTTAACTGCCTTTATTAAGGATGCATGTCTAAGTAAGCGAACCCATTAATTCAAATAAGAATCATTTTTAAGGATTTTTTGTGGTCTGATTTGATTGGTTGTATGTAAAAATATAGGCAGTTTTGATAAAAAGATTACTGTTACATGCAAGCAAACCAAGAATAACTAAAATATGGGATCTTTTCAATTCTGTGGCGCTGATTAAAACCTTTTGTAAGTAATTGGACAAGAAATTTCAGATTTGAGAGGCTCCAACAGATGCCTGTTACAAACTGAAACAACTGCTTACTAACTGCTTTTGATTCAATATGTCCAACCCTCTGCTTTTGGAGTATTTTTGATAAGTAACACACTGCCCTAAGACATCAAAAGAAAGACTGCAATTAGTAGCCTTAGTCTGAACTTTCTTGTACAGAGCCCACCAGGCTTCTCTGTCCATGGGATTCTCCCATGGCAACCAACTCCAGTATTCTTGCGTGCAGAATCTCACAGAGGAGCCTGACATGCTATAGTCCATAGGGTCACAAAGAGACAACTGAAGTGACTTAGCATGCACACAGATATTGTACATAATATATATTAATGAAAGATGGAGGAAAAAAGAGCACATGGAAAAATCATAAAGAAGAGAAGAAGAGATTCTCAGAATATAACTGGGTTTATTAGAGAAAGTCTCTGAACGAGAAAGGTCATACAAAGTTTCTAATGTAGAGCACAGGGAACTATATCCAATCTCCTGGGATAAACCATAATGGAAAAGAATATAGAAAAGAATATATATTTGTGCATATAATNCCTAAGGGATGGGGTGGGGAGGGAGGGTGTTCAGGATGGGGAACACATATACACCCATGGCTGATTCATGTCAATATGGCAAAAAACACTACAATATGGTAAAGTAATTAGCCTCCAATTAAAATAAACAAATTAATTTTAAAAAGAAGAAGAATTCTGAAATAAATAGAGAAGAAATTCAAAGCAGTAGAAATTCAAAAGCAGTAGAAAGCTCACAGAAACTCAAAGCAGTCAAGGAGATAAGCCACCTGTGTCTTAAGTTTGAACATCATTGCCTGGGTAATTTATATCAGTACACTGGTCGCTTTTGCCAGCAATGGAAAATAAGCCAGAGAACAGGAAGTTCAGCATTAATTTGTTTTTTGAAAACCATGGTTCTATGAGCTTAATAAAGATTCTGAGAAAAATTTTAGAAATATAATAAGCTTTTTTTATTTTTCAAAGTAAATTAATTTAGGTTTCTTAAAAAAGAAATGGTCATTAATATTTACAGTGGAAATATTAGGAACAGATGTTACAAATTTTGAATAAGATCTCTAAAATCATAGATTAGAATGACAGATATATAATATATTTTGATTTTTGGAAGGCATTTACATAATCCTACATGACATTCTGTTGGACATAATATAAAAAAGGTGGAACATTTCTAATGGGTAGTGAAGTTTATGATTCCTATTGATCAGAGTNCATAGATTAGAATGACAGATATATAATATATTTTGATTTTTGGAAGGCATTTACATAATCCTACATGACATTCTTTTGGACATAATATAAAAACGGTGGAACATTTCTAATGGGTAGTGAAGTTTATGATTCCTATTGATCAGAGTGAAGGCCTATGGCAGAGTGTAGAAGGACCAAATCCTTTTACACTTATATAACATGGCTAAAAAAAAAAAGAAAACATAAGTTTCTTGATGAGTTTACATTATCTGATCACCAACTCTAACACCTGACAAGATAAAATTATTCCCATTTCACAGATGAGGGAACTGAATATCAAATAAATTAAACAGATTTTCTCATATCTAGAAGTTAGTAATTGCAAAACTGGGTGTCAAATTTAGATCTGCACAACTCTTCCACTGTATCTCCTATGAGGAAAAAAGACACATATTAACTTTGTGGTAGCATACATTTGGGAGAAGGCAATGGCACCCCACTCCAGTACTCTTGCCTGGAAAATCCCATGGATGGAGGGGCCTGGTAGACTGCAGTCCATGAGGTCGCTAAGAGTCGGACATGATTGAGCGACTTCACTTTCACTTCTCACTTTCATGCACTGGAGAACGAAATGGCAACCCACTCCAGTATTCTTGTTTGGAGAATCCCAGGGACGGGGGAGCCTGGTGGGCTGCCATTTATGGGGTCGCAGAGCTGGACATGACTGAAACAAGTTAGCAGCTGCNAAATCCCATGGATGGAGGGGCCTGGTAGACTGCAGTCCATGAGGTCGCTAAGAGTCGGACATGATTGAGCAACTTCACTTTCACTTCTCACTTTCATGCATTGGAGAACGAAATGGCAACCCACTCCAGTATTCTTGTTTGGAGAATCCCAGGGACAGGGGAGCCTAGTGGGCTGCCATTTATGGGGTCGCAGAGCTGGACATGACTGAAACAAGTTAGCAGCAGCAGTAGCAGCAGCAGCAGCATACATTTGAGAGATTATGTTAAAATACTGAATGACAGAATCAAGAGCAGAAATGTATAGGATTATGGCCAGAAGAAATAAAATAAGATTCTTTTGAAATTAATATTAAATCATAAAAGAAATCTTCAGAGAATCAGTTGAACATGTACAAAATGGCAATTTATGTTTTGTCAGTAGATTATGTAACAAATATCATAAAGTTTGAATGTGGACTCTATTAGTCACTAGTATGGTGACAAAAAAATAACAGTGTTGAATTAATGGATATATTGATGAGGCAAAAGTAGAGATTACATTATCTTCAACTGTAGGAGGAGATTGCAAGTAGTGTTTTTGATGTTAATTGTAGGTGCCATGTTCTAAAAGGCATGTTGCAAGCTGACAAATATTGAGTCAAATGCACCATATAAACATCTAAAGGAACAAATGCTTTCCCTGCCATATCTTATATTTCATGTTTGTTTCATTTATATACCATTATTATACAGTTTTGCTATGAGAGCTTTATAAAAATTCCCAAAGAATATTGCTCAGTAAGAAATGGAATGTTCCAGTGTCATAAGTGCAACTGTATGACAGAAACAGTTCTAAATGACATATTGGTTTCCACGTTATATTTTATAATTGGAAAACATCTGATTTATAAATTGCACAAGGTTACCACTTTTCAATGAGAATGTAAAAGTGCTTGCATTACAAGCTTTTTGTATTTTTTACCTTTATTATGTATCTACCTTTATTATTGCTGCTAAAATATGTATTTTCTAAAAATGTTTATTCTCCAATTTGTATTGTGCTTTATCAAGATGCTTTTCTTTGATTTTCATAAATACTGAAAAGGCTCTCTTAAGAATTTTAAGCATAAGTAATGTTTCAGTCAGTTTAAAGTATACAAATCAAGATTTTTTTATGGTCATACTATATTTTGTGCTTGAAACCTGTCGGTATCATATTTTATAGCTATTAAATAATTCAATCATTCATGTCACATTCCAATCTTTTTCAATGGACATTTGCAAAAAGAATTTGATGTCTTTTTAAAATTACTGCAAATAGAGAGATCATATAATGCTTAATAACAGAACATAATTAAACTTCCCTTTCTTGCTTTGGTTTCTGAGACAAGATTACTGGAGTCTTATTCATTTTAAAACATAGGATTACACCTTGAAGCATGTAAAGATAAAGAATGTTTGGTCAGATATTTTTTGAAAGAAAAAGGTTATTTGTACCACTGATCCATAATGGAGAAGCTTTCTCTGTCAAAGTCTTTTCTTTAGAAAGTTGACCCACGGTCAACCTGTAATGAAAATAGAGACATTCTTAGGTGATTGATCAGCTTAGGCAATCCCAGTTTTAGTAATGAAAAGCTCAAATTTAAGATGAAATGTGACCTCTATAGTTCACATTTGCATTTGTAATTTTCCAGCAAAACTCCATTTAAGTGATGTTTCTTGAGGTATTTTCCAGAATTTAATGTCAATAGTTGGCCTTTGTGAATACCCTCAGAAGAATATGTAAAAGTTAACAACTCACCTCATGGAGTCTACCTAGGTCTTGGTATTATATGTCTCTGTTGTGTACCTTTTATCCTTGAAAGTAAAGAAAAAAAGGTTATTTCTAATTTCTAAGATATGTGTAGAACACTATACAGTTAGCCAGGTAATAAAAGAGAGAAAGGAGTATCTTTAAGTATCTGGCAAGCATCTTCCAAATCAAAATAAAGGTAAGAGTTTAGTAGCAGGCATGTGTGTTAAGTCTCTTCAGTAGTGTCCTACTCTTTGTGACTCTATGGACTGTAGCCCAGCCAGCTCCTCAGTCCATGAATTCTCTAGGTGGGAATACTAGAGTGGGTTGCCATTTCCTTCTCCAGGGGAACTTCATGATCTAAGGATCCAAACTGCATCTCTTATGTCTCCTTCTTGGCAGTTTAGTGGCAGTATTTTTCTTATAACTTTGACACTTAAATATGCCACAGAATATTATACATTCATTGTTTTCTCAAATACTGTAGCAACTGTGTGCAAAGAAAGTACACATTAGCTATTGTATCAATAAAAAAATTTTTCAATAATTTTATCTGAGTTTCTAATTTAATTTATTTGAATAGAATTAATAAAATATTTTCCAGTCTTTTCTTAGATTCTATCATACGAGTGATTCCTAAGAATTTTTTTTCAGGATGGAAAGAAGAACAAGAGGGATTCCTTGTCTTCTCATTATCCCAAGTCTGGTATTTCATCTAT
Source organism: Neotragus pygmaeus (assembly GCA_006410875.1). Classification (NCBI taxonomy): domain Eukaryota; kingdom Metazoa; phylum Chordata; class Mammalia; order Artiodactyla; family Bovidae; genus Neotragus; species Neotragus pygmaeus. The sequence continues at coordinate 404,579 of SJYV01009901.1, forward strand.
CTCTCCATATTGTATACGTGTACATTGATCTATATACTAGTATATTTATTTGTCTTCATGAGTTTGAGTTAACTCTGGGAGATTGTGAAGGACATGGAAGCCTGGTGTGCTGCAGTCCATGGGGGTCACAAAATGTTGGATACAACTTAACGACTGAACAACAATAAACAATAAATCACTTCATCTTTGCTGTTTGTCAAAAAAGAAAAGGATGAGACAAGCTCAGGACATTCTGAAAAAACAATGATTTTAGATGCACTAATATAGGTGTCCTGAATTGCTTTAATGACTCTATGGTGTGGACACTGTGGTGAAGTCCCTTACAGTAAAATTTAGACAAGTTTGCTTACCATTTGGGTACATATATCACAAGAGTATCATTTAGGACACTTTAGGATTATTTTATAGAATTACAACATGACTTATGGAAAAATTATGCAAGCTATTTTCAGATAGAATAACTTTTTAACTGATACTCATGTACCAGAGAAACAAAAGCATAAATTATGTGAAGACCAATCTCTACACAAGAGAAAGAACATAGTCTGGATATTAAAACATTTGATCTCTCATCCTGGACTTGCTATGCGTGTAGAAAAAAATGACTGTTTTCTGTTTCTTATGTTCTTCCTTCATAAAATGTCCATTTGAACTCCAAAAAAGTATATGATAAATCACAAGGATTTTAAGAATATGAATTTTAATATAAACATATAAAGTCAATTTCAAAAATTTTCTGCATATACTGAAAATGTTCATTAGGAATGGACTAACCATAAGCCTTCTCTATTTTTTTTTTTTTCTATTAAATGCAGGTACCCACTGGAACCTGAAAATATTGAGCATAACCTTTATTTTTGCAAAAGGGAACCAGGAAAAAGACTGCTTCCCACAGAAAATTTATTGACAGTAGGTGTTCAAATTTTTATACATTGAACAATTTCCCCTCCTATATAAATAATCAGGGGAGGATATTTTTAAGTTTTTTTTTTCTTCTTTTCATCACCTCAGTAATACACAAAGTTCTGTTGTAAAGACATCACTTCTATGAGGAGGTATTCATTGTATATGTACAGAAGTCTATGGAAACCTAAGTTTACNATAAATAATCAGGGGAGGATATTTTTAAGTTTTTTTTTTCTTCTTTTCATCACCTCAGTAATACACAAAGTTCTGTTGTAAAGACATCACTTCTATGAGGAGGTATTCATTGTATATGTACAGAAGTCTATGGAAACCTAAGTTTACAAGAAAAACAAGACAGATTATCATTCTAACCAACTGCATAGTCACAGACATAGTTAATAAAATTTATCTGATGATATAATGAAATAAATTCTTGACTAAGTGCATACAGTGGGAACTATCTTTCAAGATTCATCATTGAACAAACTACATTTTCTCATTTTAAATCCTTCATGTCACCATTTTGACATGCAGATGAAATTTTGAAAGTAACACAATAACATTAAAATATAAACAAAAGTATTATTAACTATGAATGGATACTCAGCTTCAAAAGTTAAAATAAATGTGTGCACAAAAGTATGCTGACAATGAGCAGATCAAAACTGCCAAAATGATTGACTTTTTAAATATTCAATCCATTGCTTTCCCTCTAAAGGACAAAGGGAGCATAAGAGGAAGTAGCAAAGCAGGAAACAGGAAGACTTGCTTCAGTAACTGGACATATTGATTTAATTGGCTAAGAAGTCCAAATGCTAATACTCCTAATAATCAGCCATTCCTTTTGTGTTTTGGTAACATATATCCTCATACAATGTATATCAAATGGAATTTTTTGATTTACATCAGATACTTCAAAGTTTCCATTTCTGAATTCTCCTAGTTTAATATAAGTAACACATTGTCTATTTTGTTTAAAATATCTAATATTCCCCCCAACATCTAGAGCTCCATGATGCAAAATATCATTTTGTCGATCTTCTGTTCCAGTATTCACTTTAATTCTTTTGATTACAATTGGTTTTTCAAATATAATCACAAAGACATCTCCTGTTGAAGGTGGCTTTCCCCAGAAGTAGTCATCAACACTACTGTAAGCTTTGCTTGCATCATAATTTTCAAAAACACTCATGTTGGTGTATAGACTTGCAGGAGGGTTATCTGGGAGGTCAAATGGCTCCTCTTCAAAATCATCATCCTTCAACTTATTCTCTGTTCCTTTATATGATGAATAATAACCCATGTGCTGAAAGAGAGATGGTTTAAAACGAATCACATTTTTCTGAGCTAACAGACTCCGGAAATGAGTCAATAGCCAATCACAAGGCATTTCTTGATAAAACATTAATAAAAAATGTGCCAAACGTGGGAGATCATGAGAATGATAAAGTTTTCCAATATAGCCAAGCTTAGAGAACTCAAGGGTTACCCAGTAAGTTCCTTCTAAGGATGCAATGACTTTCTTGATGGCAGTTAGGAAATTTTTTGAACAACGAACATCATCTTCAAGCATTACATAATAGTATGAAATATTGGCACAAAAGTTGAGCAAAAAAGCATAATCTACATTTTGCTTGGAACGAAATCTGACTCTATCTTCTGGATCATTGTAATTTCTTTTAAGGCCACTCAGGATTGGGTAATATTCCTCTGGAGCATGTATAACCATTAACCTTCCAGCAATAATATGGTGGGCAAATTTCTGTGTAATATCTTGCAGCATGACCTCGCGCCAGGATGAGTTAAAGTCAGCTAGATGAACCACCACTGAAATTTCCTTCAATTCTTCATAGCTGGATTGCTCAAAAATTGACTTGATTGTCTCAAGTANTAACCTTCCAGCAATAATATGGTGGGCAAATTTCTGTGTAATATCTTGCAGCATGACCTCGCGCCAGGATGAGTTAAAGTCAGCTAGATGAACCACCACTGAAATTTCCTTCAATTCTTCATAGCTGGATTGCTCAAAAATTGACTTGATTGTCTCAAGTAAATAGCTTCCTTTTTTTCGTCTCACTGATGAAAGTCCAATTGTAAGAAATCCTGAACAAAAGAATCCAGAATGAAGGCAAGTTAAAGGCGAAACTGGATTTTGAATAACATAGAAAAAAGAAAAAAAAGTTCTTTTCCCCTTAGGCCTTCTACTCTATTAAGTACATCTAAGTGAATGATCATATATAGAGCATTTTGTGATTAAAGAATTATGCTAGATATACAAAAGCTTCCCAGGGGGCACAGTGGTAAGCATTGCCTGACAATGCAGGAGACACAGGAGTAACCGGTTCAATCCCTGGGTCAGGAAGAGCCCCTGGAGGAGAAAATGGCAAATTGCTGCAATATTCTTGTCTGCTCTTACTCTCTGTTTTGTATTACTTCTGTAGTATAAAGCAGTTGGAAAAGGAAATGGCAAACCATTCCAGTATTCTTGCCTGGAGAATCCCATGGACAGAGGAGTCTGGAAGGCTACAGTCGATGGGGTCTCAAAAAGTCAGACACAACTGAGTNTGTTTTGTATTACTTCTGTAGTATAAAGCAGTTGGAAAAGGAAATGGCAAACCATTCCAGTATTCTTGCCTGGAGAATCCCATGGACAGAGGAGTCTGGAAGGCTACAGTCGATGGGGTCTCAAAAAGTCAGACACAACTGAGTGACTAACATACACAAACTCTCGGTTTTATATTGCCTCTTTAGTATAAAGCAGTTGGTATACGTGCCAGCACACATTTGTAAACTTAGTATGGAAAGGGATTAGTAATGTGTGAGAAAAGGTGGTGCAATAGATGGAGATTTTATTTTATTTTATTTTTTTTACAAATCTCATTAAAAAATAGTGCCAGTCTTTGAAATTAGGAGGAAGTTTAAGAGAAGTAGACATTTGAAATGGAAGAAAAAAGATTTAAAGAAAGCTAAATTATTGCAATTTTCCCTCAACCTGGTGATCACAAACTCACTTGCATAAACACTTCTTAACATGGAACTCAATTTTTGTGGTCTCCACACCGTCTACTAAAACATATTTTTCACACAGAAATATTTTAAACTCAGGTTGTATATCACAACTGATAGCATCTTACAACTTAAACTTGATGATGCTTGTACTTTCTTAGAGGTACATCAATTAGATCATGATATTTTCTATAATTTATAATGTCTTGAAATTCACGAAATGTAGTATGTTACTTCTTGGATCAAAGTTCCTGTAGTGGATTGAATAATTGCTTCCAAAATTTCAAGTCTATCTGGAACTTTAGACTGTGACCTTATTTGAAAATAATCTTTGAAGATGCAATTAGTTAAAGATCTCCAGATGAAATCATATTGGATTTAGACTGGGCCATAAATTCAATGACTAATTTCCTTATAAGAATGGGAGAGAACACAGAGAGACAAAGAAGGGCCATGTGGAGAGAGTGGCAGTGATTGCAGTTTTGCTACAATTAACCAAGGAAGGCCAAGTGCAGCTAACACCTGGAGGAGGAAAGGAAGGGTTCTCCTCTAGCTGGAGTCTGGTGCAGCCAGCATCCTGGCTTCTGAATTCTGGCTTCCAGCAACATGAGAGAATCCATTTCCATTGTTTCAAACCACCTAGTTTGTGACCATTTGTTATGAATCTTAGGAAACAAATACTAAGACTTTCACTACTTCAAACCGGTGGCATGTCATAAAACCAATGTTTGAAAATATATCACTATGGGAATAATTATTTTTAAAAGTTCACTTAAAAAAGTTAAAATGAATTGCTTTTTCTTAGTCTCTCTACATGAATTCTATAGCAAACTGTTAAAAACTTCATGTACAATTAGGCATTTAATTTTTTGGGTGTTGTTTTTAATGAAATTGGATTGGTGAAAAACTGAATTTGTGAAGAAACACTGAATGTTTCCCAAAATATATATTATGTTAGTAAAGCCCATAAATTTCTTGTTATACAAATGAAGCATATTATCATTATTTTAAAACAAAGTATTTTATTGTTCTTGATTTTAAAAGTATAAGTATACTTACGCTTTCTTTGTAAAGGCATGACAGCTAAGTAGCGATAGGTGACATTGAGGGCTCCTGAGAAATTAGACAAATCTTTGAAAGTATGCATGTAGTGTTCTGGACTCAGCTGATGTGTAGATGTTTCCCTTAAAATCTGTTTGTCTCCTTCCTGAATGCCAAGAAGGAGGAAAAGAGAAATAACAGATGATCATGGATTAAATAAACTTTCTCCTTACACAATAATAATAATTATATATATATATATATATATATATATATATATAATGGGTATATATATCTGATATACAATATTTTGTTGTTGTTGTTCAGTCACTCAGTCGTGTCCAACTCTTTGCAACCCTATGGACTGTGGCACACCAGGCTTCCCTATCCTTCACCATCTCCTGGAGCTTGCTCAAACTCGTGTCCATTGAGTTGGTGTTGTGATGCCATCTACCCATCTCATCCTCTGTCATCCCCTTCTCCTCCTGCCTTCAATCTTTTCTAGCATCAGGGGCTGGAGAAGGAAATGGCAACCCACTCCAATACTCTTGCCTGGAAAATCCCATAGATGGAGGAGCCTGGTGGGCTGCCATCTATGGGGTCGCAGAGTCAGACACAACTGAAGTGACTTAGCAGCAGCAGCAGCAGCAGCAGGGATTTTCCCAATGAGTTGGCTCTTTGCATCAGGTGGCCAAAGTATTGGAACTTCAGTTGTAGCAGCAGTCCTTACAATGAATATGCAAGGTCGATTCCCTTTATGTTTGACCTCCTTGTAGTCCAAGGGACTCTCAAGAGTCTTTAATATGGGTACTATATAAATATCAGTTACTGGCATTAGAAGCTGTAAATAATTATTTTTCACCTGAATTCTAGATTCTGTTCACTTTTTTCCACTTTTTATTTTATGCTTACAGTTGCTTTTCTAAAGCATACATTAATAATGGCATTCTCTTGATAAAAAAATAAATTGAAAACTCCCACTGCTTTCATGTTAAAATTCAAATTCTTTACAAGAATCTTCAAACTTGACAGTGATCTTTACAGTTTCATATAAAGCTAATTCTCACTAGATTCCCCGTAACTGAATCATATTAAACTACTTACTCTTCTTCAAGTCCTGTCAAATAAAAGACCACAGATTATTTTTAAGATTTTGAAATTTTAGGAATGATTAGAAGGATGCAGCAGTGAACATGATGATTGGAGTTTGAATTACTTATTAATCAAGAAGTGTTAGTCAGTCATTTATGTAGCCACTATAATCGAAGGCTATTGAGAATGGACAGCCATGGTCTTTGTGAAATGATAGTATTTTTTACAAATATCTTCAAGATATCTTGATTAAGAGACATTAATACCAAATGTTCAAGGAAATGTCTTTAGACCTTGTACAGGTCTTTCCCATGATGTTTGCTTGTTGCTTGTGAGTGTAGAGGGGGAGAGGGAGTGTCTTGATGAAAGTGAAGTTTAGATATTTTATATTTAAAAACTTTAGTATCAATTTGATAATGGAATTATTTCATACAATCATCAGGATGGTTTATATTCAAGAAGATATTCCTATTCAGCTTAAAAATATCCTAACAATTAATTGCTTCCCTTTATTTCCCTCTGATATAAATTCAGTTGTAGATTTTGATTATCTAATCATTTGAACAAGGCTCAATTAGCTATACATTACTAGCAACATGATGACCTGCTTGGCTTTTGTTTATTATCACTGGTAGAGTAGACAACCTAATTAGATTTTTTTTTTCCTTTCTGGCAAAGTATCTATTGTGCTATGTGAGTTCTGTGGCTATTTCGACTATTCAGTATAGGATTGGCAGGTCAGATATGAGTAATGCCATTAAGACAACAGAAAAAAGGAATGTATTAAATAAATTTGGTCCTCATACTATTTGACTGTGGTCAATAAAACTTTAATCAATTAAACATTATCCTAAAATATTAGAAAGGATTCAAATACAAATTTTACTTTAGTTGGGACATTTACTGCTTTATTTCAAATTCATATATAAATGGAAAAGGTGACTAACTCAAAGTTTTAAATCTATGGTCAGGCTGAAATCATCTTAGAATAAAAGCTGAAATAGTGAACATTGACTGGCAAGAGCTTTCAATCTGGTCCTTGATAAATGAATATGCATGTATATTGAATTATGTTTATGAGCCTATATTTGCTTTTTAATAGTGGATTTCTATATTTTATATTGTGTTGATAATTTGGACAAAGAAAATACTTCATTGTGATTTATAATGTGTTTGCCATCTATAAATTACAGAATTTTAAAATAAATGACATTAAACTTGGGAGGCTAGTTGTATAAATGTACTAGTAATATCCAATGAATTCTGATTATTTTAAATTAATTGGACATAAATATTTTCATCTTTGTATTTCTGAAAACCTAAAAAAAAATCATGAGTTTTAAAATGAGCAAATTTAGGATTTTCAAAAGGTAACTGGAGACTCACTTTTGCATTAGCTACTTTAATAGTAAATATTATGTCTATATTTAACAGGATCTAGAAAATATATTTATAAAAATCAGGCAGTAGTCACAATACTGAATTCATTTCACCATTCTGTTCTTACTTGATGTCACATTCTAAAGGAAGTGCAGGATACTGAACATCTCTTTAAGAATTCTATCTTGAACACATAAAAATCCAGACCTTTTCTGGGATAAGATAGAGTACATTTATCCTGATTGAAGGACATAACAGAATATAAGATGAAATGAGACATATGAAAGCACTTTATTAAATTCTCAAGAACAAGTCTTTACACTTTTCAGCATAAATAAATAATACAGCTTTCACCTGAGTCAGCCTTGTTGGCTGCTTTCCAGAAGCATCTACCTGAACAGTCAGGCTCTCCCTGGATACCTTCTTTCTATAGCTACTATGCTGTAGTGTATTTTTCAGTAATAAGGCAAAGCTTTATGACAATCATTTTCTGGTTGGGAAGGAAATTCAATGGACTAGCTACAGGCTAAATATATACCCTAGTGGCTACTTTGAAGATGCTCACAGTCGAGAGGCTAAGTTGATTGGGCATGCAGTGTCTCCTCTACTTAGTCTGCCTTGTAATACAATTTGTCTATTCTTCTGAGGCTTTCCTTCCTACTGAAAGGCATATATGCCTCTATCGTGTAAGCAATGCACTAAGCTGTTATACACTCAGGATTTGGGGCCATTGATGGATTTTCTAGCAAGAAGAGTAGAACACATGTGCTAAATAACCCTAGAGGCCTTATTACTATAATTGTTTATCTGAGTTCTCTGAATTATAACTACAATTTCCTCCTGATTTAGAAAACAACAGGGACTTCCCTGGTGGTCCAGTGGTTAAGACTGTGCCCCCAGTGTAGGGGGCTGGGGTTCAATCTTGTATCAGGGAACTAGGTTCCTCATGCCACAACTAAGAAGCCAGTTTTCTATGGATATTAACACATTGCTTAAAATTCTCCAAGCCAGGCTTCAGCAATATGTGGACCGTGAAGTTTGAAATATTCAAGCTGGTTTTAGAAAAGGCAGAGGAACCAGAGATCAAATTGCCAACATCCGATGGATCATCGAAAAAGCAAGAGAGTTCCAGAAAAACATTTAGTTCTGCTTTATTGACTATGCCAAAGCCTTTGACTGTGTGGATCACAATAAACTGGAAAATTCTGAAAGAGATGGGAATACCAGACCGCCTGACCTGCCTCTTGAGAAACCTGTATGCAGGTCAGCAAGCAACAATTAGAACTGGATATGGAACAACAGACTGGTTCCAAATAGGAAAAGGAGTACGTCACAGCTGTATATTGTCACCATGCTTATTTAGCTTATATGCAGAGTACATTATGAGAAACGCTGGGCTGGAGGAAGCACAGNTAGATAGTATATTCAAAAGCAGAGATATTACTTTGTCAACAAAGGTCCTTCTAGTCAAGGCTATGGTTTTTCCAGCGGTCATGTATGAATGCGAGAGTTTGACTATAAAGAAAGCTGAGCGCTAAAGAATTGATGCTTTTGAACTGTGGTGTTGGAGAATACTCTTGAGTGTCCCTTGGACTGCAAGGAGATCCAACTAGTCCATCCTAAAGGAGATCAGTCCTGGGTGTTCATTGGAAGGACTGATACTGAAGCTGAAACTCCAGTACTTTGGCTACCTCATGCAAAGAGCTGACTCATTTGAAAAGACCCTGATGCTGGGAAAGATTGAGGGCAGGAGGAGAAGGGGACAACAGAGGATGAAATGGTTGGATGGCATCAATGACTCGATGGACATGGGTTTGGCTGGACTCCAGGTGTTGGTGATGGACAGGGAGGCCTGGTGTGCTGTGGCTCATGGGGTCACAAAGAGTTGGACACAACTGAGCAACTGAACTGAACTGCACTAACACTTTGTAGAAGAACAATTTTAATGTAATTGTACATGAATACAATGAATATTGAAAAGTTTATACATATTAAGCCTTGGCATAAAATTTAGTCCAAAATGTAATTTAGGTAGAAAACATCCTCTAGTAAAGAGTGAATATTTAATAAAAATATTGTCAAAAATTTTCAAAATGGAGGCATGCTTATATTTAACATCCATTTTAATTCATTTTTTCTAACATAAAGTAACTATTTAAAAATAAATTCAGTTTTTTAAGCTAAGAAGCAATCTCTTCTCTGTACCTGGGATGATTTGTAAATCTGATTAGATATATGTGGGCTTCCCTGGTGGTATATGGCTAATGTAGTCAGATTTCATTGAGAAAGTACTCTTTAGTAAGAGCTACTTCATTAAATCACACTTTTAAATAATGTGGGTAGGACTGATGTTTAGACAGAAATGTATAAATAGAGCAATAGTGTTTGATATTATGGGTATATACTCTATTACTTCTTATATATTTTATGGTGAATTGAAGTGGTTCTCTTCCAAAAGACATAAAGATGTTTGCTACATATAATATTTTGTCTACTTATAGTTAAATATTGAAATTGCACTTGAAAGAGTCTTACCATCACTAAATGCAACAAACATCCTACCAATACCATGTTTTTGATTTATAAGACGTGATTTACTTCCACCAGTACACAGAGATGAAAGAAATAAATGTTTATTACAAAATTAAGTCATTAATCAAGAGCTCCTCTAATTAATTTACAATCTTCAATTCTCTTAATTAAAAAATAGCTGGGTCACCTAGGTCTTGTTCTATTGTCCTTAAATTTCATAAACCTAATAGGTTAAAAAATCTAGAATGCATATTACTAGTAAGTCTTTCCAGTTTGCTATGTTTAACTAGATCATGCCTAGTCAAATTCTATAACTGTGGTATCTTCAACATAGTGAATTGACTAAGGATGGCAGAATTAAACCTATACTTGAAGGTAAAAGCCCACAATATTAAACCTATAATTGAAGGTAAAAGAAATAGGAAGAGTCAAGATCTAAGAATGTGACAGAAATTCACCATCAAAGAACAATGCTAAGGGAGGCAAGATGCTTTACAGAAGACCTCCTAAGAAAATCTGTACCAACTAAGATCATTTGGTTGGCTTGTAGGATATAGAATAGTATCTGGCAAGTAACTTGTAGCTATTAAATCATTTTCAATTAATAAAATAAAACATTTTACTAGGAAATGATCTTTGAAGTTGTTGTCAGAGTCTCTCTAGTTAAGACATTAATTGAAAGTTTTCAGCATGCTTGTATGAAAGAAAGTATTTTCTAGTCCTCTGTATGTTCAAAGGCTTTGGTTTTCCAAAATATGTAAACAGAAATAATTTCACAAGTATTAGAATTTTTCCAGATATCTTAACATTAATTATGATGGGAAAAAGTAAATAAGAAATAATGTCCATAATTATTTTCTTTAGACATGAATTATGTGACAATCATAACAAAAAAAATAACAGAGACATATTGAGTTCTCACTATTAGTGAGAATGTATCTTTTTATATACTTTCATAATTCACTTAAAATTCATTCAGGGAATTTCCCTGGCAGCCCAGTGGTTAAGTCTCTGTGCTTCCATTGTAGAGAGCATGGGTTTGTTCCCTGGTCATGGACTAAGTATCTATAATTGTGTGGTGTGGCCAAAAAAAAAGAAAACTACTCCCCGCCAAAAAAAACAACCCATAAAATTAGGGACTTCCTTGGTGTCCCAATGCATATTGTTAGTAAGTTTCTTCAGAGGTTAAAATTCCACACTTCCATTGCAGGGGGCATGGGTTTGATTCCTGGTTGGAGGCTTCTCAGGTGGCTCTAGGGATAAAGAACCTGTTTGACAATTCAGGAGACACAAGAAATAAGCATTTGATCCCTGGGTCAGGAAGATCTCCTGGAGGAGGGCATGGAAACCCACTCCAGTATTCTTGCCTGGAGAATCCCATGGCCAGAGGAGCCTGGGTACTCCATAGAGTCATAAAGAGTCAGACAAGACTGAAGCAACTTAGCATGCATGCATGTACAGGGGACCAAGATAACTGCATGCTGCCAGACATGGGGAAAAAATCTATTAGCTTACTAATTTTACCTTTTTTAGACTATTGAACAGTTTTCACATTCTTATCTTTAGTTCTTGACATTCTTTATTACTTTTTAGTGACTATAAGGATAAAATATGGTGGTCATGTACAGCTTTTCAAGATCCAAATTAGATGTCACACATTAATAAAGCATTCTTTCTTAACAAAATAGCACACTTAGTATCATTAATTAGACAATAGGATTTGAAAAATTTTGATAATATAGAAAAGTAAAGAAAGTAAGGAGTAATACCTATAAAAATTTGTTTATTTACAGGTGACTTTGCCCAGTTCCACTTACAAGTGTATTTTTTTCAATAAATATGTAATATACTACTATGAGCTTCCCTGGTGGCTCAGTGCTAAAGAATCTGCCTGTCAATGCAGGAGATAGGGGTTCCATCCCTGTGTCAGGAAGATCTGCTGGAGAGGGAACTGACAACTAATTCCAGTAGTCTTGCCTGGAGAAGCCCATGGACAGAGGAGCCTGGTGGGCTGCAGTCTATGAGGTCATAAAGAGTTGGACACAACTGAGGGACTAAGCACACAAACACACACACAGACATACAATTAATTCAGATAGGGATGATAGCTAACTTATTTGTAATTAGATGTGCATATTTGCATTAAATATAGCATATAGCATTAAATAAAGCATTGCAACATGAGCCAAAACAATTATAATGTTGACAATATATAATTGATATAAAAAGTAGCTAGATGGGAAAGATATATGTTATAATATTGCTCAGACGAAGGCTATTTCGATATCCTGGGACTGAAGTTATGTTGCAAGTGGACTGTCTTGTTTGACTTATGCCTTACTTTGAACAAAAAGTAATCAACCTCCAAGACTTACCATAACATAGCTATCTTCAATGTACAAGTTCATGAACAGAAGGAAAATGACAAGAACTCCCAAGAATGAGACAGTAGAACGTTTTCGCAGGCATCGCATTTTATCTAGTATATCAAAAATATGTTTCACTTGGTGAAATTTAAGCATTCTCTCCTGTGGAAAAGAGGCACAGAATTACTAACAATTAATTATGCATGTAAATATTTCTTCACCATATCAATCAACAGGACTTTATAAAATTTTATTCTCCAAATATTTGAGCCAAAATTGTTTACAGTTTCACAATAAAAGTTGGCATAATTTATCAATACATTAACATAAAGATAATGCACTGGTTTATCTTGATGTAGTGTAAGTAAAAGTGAAAAGCACAGTTATTTCTGAGCAAATAAATATTGGTAACAATAATGTAAGAAAATAATAGTCCCCACTGTGTATGGTGAATGCAGCCTTGAAATTAAAAGATACTTTTTCCTTGGAAGAAGAGCTATGACCAACCTAGATAGCATATTAAAAAACAGAGACATTACTTTGTCAACAAAGGTCTATCTATTCAAAGCTATGGTTTTTCCATTAGTCATGAATGGATGTGAGAGTTGGACTATAAAGAAAGCTGAGCGCCGAAGAATTGATGCTTTTGAACTGTGGTGTTGGAGAAGACTCTTGAGAGTCCCTTGGACTGCAAGGAGATCAAACTGGTCCATCCTAAAGGAAATCAGTCCTGGTTAGTCATTGAAAGGACTGATGCTGAAGCTGAAACTCCAATATTTTAGCCACCTGATATGAAGAACTGACTCATTTGAAAAGACCGTGATGCTGGGAAAGAAGGAAGGCAGGAGGACTTTATGGACATGGGTTTGAGCAAGCTAGAGGAGATGGTGATGGACAGGGAAGCCTGGTGTGTTGTAGTCCATGGAGTCACAAAGAGTCAGCCACGACTGAGGGACTGAACTGAACTTATGAGAAAGAATGAAAATAAAAGAAAAGCAAACGTTAAGGTAACATCTATCTCCCCATATTATAAAGTAATAAAAATAGAAGAAGTTTAAAAAAACTAGAAGTTTGGGGCTAGTACTGATCTCAGAGTAGGTCCACTGAAAAGAAATATAGGGAGAAAATTTGAGTGAGAGAAAGAGAAGTCACAAAGGAAGTTAAAGTTTTGGGTTGAGTTCACACAAAAATTCAGTTATAATTGCTTTGTTAATTTTCCCAGTAATTCTTGCTAAATCAGTGTAAAACCTGGAGTGGCATATCAACATGGCCTTGCTCAATCTATAGTTTAAAATGATTTATGGACTACAAAAAGCCAAAATGGAATTGGTAGGGTTGGTGGAAACCTAATTATTTTCCACAGTTGTGATCCACACAGTCAAAGGCTTTGGCATAGACAATAAAGCAGAAATAGATGTTTTTCTGGAACTCCCTTGCTTTTTCCATGATCCAGCGGATGTTGGCAATTTGATCTTTGGTTCCTCTGCCTTTTCTAAAACCAGCTTGAACATCAGGGAGTTCACAGTTCACGTATTGCTGAAGCCTGGCTTGGAGAATTTTGAGCATTACTTTACTAGCATGTGAGATGAATGCAATTGTGCGGTAGTTTGAGCATTCTTTGGCATTGCCTTTCCTTGGAATTGGAATGAAAACTGACCTTTTCCAGTCTTGTGGCCACTGCTGAGTTTTCCAAATTTGCTGGCATATTGAGTGCAGCACTTTCACAGCATCATCTTTCAGGACTTGAAAGAGCTCAACTGGAGTTCCATCACCTCCACTAGCTTTGTTCATAGTGATGCTTTCTAAGGCCCACTTGACTTCACATTCCAAGATGTCTGGCTCTAGATTAGTGACCATATCATCATGATTATCTGGGTCGTGAAGATCTTTATTGTACAGTTCTTCCGTGTATTTTTGCCACCTCTTCTTAATATCANTGAGTGCAATTGTGTGGTAGTTTGAGCATTCTTTGGCATTGCCTTTCTTTGGAATTGGAATGAAAACGGACCTTTTCCAGTCCTGTGGCCACTGCTGAGTTGTCCAAATTTGCTGGCATATTGAGTGCAGCACTTTCACAGCATCATCTTTCAGGATTTGAAAGAGCTCAACTGGAATTCCATCACCTCCACTAGCTTTGTTCGTAGTGATGCTTTCTAAGGCCCACTTGACTTCACATTCCAAGATGTCTGGCTCTAGATTAGTGACCACATCATCATGATTATCTGGGTCATGAAGATCTTTTTTGTACAGTTCTTCTGTGTATTCTTGCCACCTCTTCTTAATATCTTCTGCTTCTGTTAGGTTACATGGGTTCAAATCGCCATTTAATAGGTGATCTTCTTGGCCAAGTTACCAATATTCTTTTAGCCTTTATTTCTTCATCTGCAAAATGGGGATCTTAGGTGGGAAAACACACACATACATGTGTATGTGCAAATGTACACACAGAGCTCAGCAAATAGTGAGGCCCCATTAAGTATTTGCTTTTATAATGATCAAAGCCCAACTCTTCCAGCTTTCTCCAATGTTACAAGTTTTCAACAACTGTCCTTATTCCAACATAAATGTCAAATGATGTCCTTATCCTGAGGGTAGGTTTTCACAGGAAGTAGACGATGAAGGGCCTTCCTAGGTGGCGCTAGTGGTAAAGAATCCACCTGCCAATGCAGGATTTGCAGGAGATGTGGTTGGATCCCTGGGTTGGGAAGATCTCCTGGAGTAGGAAATGGCAATCCACTCCAGTATTCTTACCTGGAAAATTCCCTGGACAGAGGAGCCTAGTGGGATACAGTCCATGGAGTTGCAAGAGCTGGACACGACTGAGTGACTACACCACCATCACCATCAGACTGTGAAGGATAAGACCTGGTTGAGGAAGGCAGAGGGAATCAGAGTGGGAAGCTGGAGGAAGTTGGGTCTTCTTGAGGGCTTGAATATAGCTGAAGTTCAGCCCTTGGAAGAGCTGTTGTGTTGTTTGCTTCTGATTTTATGAACTTCTCCCAGGGTCAGCCCACCCTGGATGGGTTTTCAGGATGAAGATTCTGAAACTTGCAAGAGAATGGAGTCAAAGAAAGCAGAAGGAGAAATCTTTTCGGTTGCAACCAAGTCCAGAAGGAACCTCTTGTCTCCCAAAGTAAAGACCATGAGCCTAGGACATTCCTGATCTGGCCTGGTGACTTTTTTTCTCCTTCTGATTAGCCTTCCAGTGGTAGAGAGGGGTAGCTTGAGAAAGAAGAAGGGCATGAGAACAGATGGCTCTTGGGGCCTCTAGAAACAGCATATGAGCCAGTTCCTGCTGTGGAAGAAGTCACATACCCTTAGAAAAAGATCTTAGATGCCATTCAGACCAAACATCTATTTTATAAGTGAAAATCTTGTTCCCAAGAGAGTGCAGTGGCTTTTCTGCAAGTCTCTCTAGTGAGACCTCGTGGCAGAGCTAGAATGAGACCATGGGCCCCCTTAACCTCGGGTCTGGACTATTTCTACTCAGGAAAGTGTTGGCAAACTATGGCCATCGGCCAAATCACGAGCTAAGAATTGTTCTTACACTTTTTTAATGGTTGGAAAATTAAAATAGTACTTCATGTCATGTTAAAATTATATGAAATTCAAGTTTCCATGTCCATCAATAAGTTCTATTGGAACACAGCCACCAGTCCATCTATGGATTGCCTGCAGCTGCTTTTGTGCTCTAAGAGCAGAACTGAGCCGCTGGGACAGAGGCTGAAGGGCCCGCCATCACCTGAAATATTTAGCACTCAGCCCTTTACAGGATATGCTTGCAGGTACCCACATTAATGCATGCCATTTCTATGCATCAGGAATTGGATTACAGTTGAAAAGAGGAAAGAAAATATTTTTTAAGTACATTGTTTTAGAAGTTCCTCCATGCCCTGTGGACTAGTTTGTTCAGAAAATCTCCACTGTGCCTCTTGCTTACTCCAGTGGGGCAGCTACTGTAGCAATGAGGGTGTTCATTGTGTTGATGACCAGGGCCTCATGATGGGCTCAGAAAGGCTGGAGGGAGGATACGGCTGTCCTACTGGATAGGGAAAACCAAGGATCCTGAAAGCCCCAGGCCCTTTCTCGCTGAAAGGATCCTGATCAAATGTTATTGGATATTAAATATGCATTACTGAAAGCATTAATTGAGGATTTAATATGCTCCTTAATTAAAATTTGGTAGAGAGAAGTTCATCATATTTAGAAACACAGTATTAAGAATCCTCAGAAACTTAATAAAATTATAAATCGGAATATCTTCTCTGAAATTAATGAGCCAAAATATTATAGCCAAGCAGGAGTTAGCCGTGTCTAAAATTCTGAAGGTCACATGGAGTCATAAAAATGCAGTTTTCAGTTTTATGGTTTCTGAACAATAATAAGGCTGAGGGGAAAGCTGGCAGGAAAAAAAAAATCATCTCGGCTACACACAGCAATTAATATAATAAGAAACTCTAAGATGGTGACTTAGGCAGAGAAGCAGGCCTAATTTAGAGTTCTAAATTTCAAGTAGTGGGTGTAAGTGTGTTAAGTGCTGGGGTCAGGTAGGTCATGGTCGGTTGGAGGGAGAAGGTTGTCATGGATGGGAGACACCTTGAGAAGAGAGAGCATCAGAAAGTAAGGGGCAGAAAGCCCCGATAATGAAACACATCCACAGAGGAACAAGGGCTTCAGGAAGCAGTGGGTTCTCCATCACTGCAGGAATTCCAGTCGAGGCTATTTAGAATCTTGAGGTAGAGATTCCTCCCGTGGTCAGATGAGATGACATCCAAGTGTAAGAGTTTGAAATTCTGTGACCTTTGAAGAACCCATTCAGCTGGGAAGCGGTGATGACATTAAATAGTCTGTTGACCTGATTCAGCCTTGAGTGCCCTGAGGAGGGGCAGGGACCTCAGACACCTTCCTTAGCGCATGCTCACTGACCACTGCATCCTGTCTCCGCACCTCCGCGCTCTTTCCTGCCCCTCACCCAGACCTTGTTTTTGCTCCTGAAATGCTTTGGCCTCCCCCACTCCACCCCTCCCTGGAGCCACTTCCATCTCCAGCAGATCAGCCCTTTCCCAGCCCCTGTCCCAGGTCAGGTGGGAAGTATCTGACCAGGAAGACTGTTTGTGAAATGACTCCCAGGGGTGGTTTCTGCCTCTCTGACTGACTCCCTCTGACTGACTTCCCTCTCCATCTCTCTGACTGACTCCCCGAGGGAAAAGAAACACATGTATTCTCTAACAGGGCGTGCCTTGGTCCATGACAGTATGCTAATGAGTGCGCTAATCCACATTCCTAAATGAAATAAGGAAGAGGAGCCTTTACCCGAGGTGGTTCTTGAACTTCGGGAGCCTCAGAGCCCTTCTCTTCAGCAGCTGAGTCACTGAGAGCCCATCTGAAGTGCCGCCTGCAGCCCAGGGCTCCCAGGGGCTGCACCTGTAGGGAAGCTACTCTCTGTCCCGTGGCACTCAGCACCCTGTCTCTTCTTTCGCTCCCAACACCAAGTACAGATTTTTCATTTACTGCCTGAAGAATGATCACGCCCTCCCAATATGCAGACCAACCATCACCTGAGGTTCGCATTTTAGCAAAAGTTCCAAAGCCTTAAGCTAAAGGCTGCAGAAGGGTGCTTTCCTGGAATCCAGTGGTTGAGACTCCATCCTTCCAATGTTTGATCTTTGGTCAGAGAGCTAAGATCCCACATGCCGCACAGTGCGGCCAAAAAATAATGAAAAACAATTAAATAAAATACAGCTCCCAGAAGATTTGTTCAATCATCGACTCACTCACCGCACATTTTAATAAATAAATAAATAAATAAATAGGGATTTCCCTGGTGGTCCAGTGGTTAGGACTATGCTTCCACTGCAGGGAGATGGGTTTGATCCCTGGTTGGGGAACTAAGATCCTGCATGCACTGGAGCCAATAAACAAATAAGTAAATATGCTAAAATAAGTAAAAATAACAAAAATAAATGCTGTGAAAATGGCAGAGTAGTTGGAAGAGCCCAAATGATACTATTTGTACTTTCCTCATGTGTTTGTAAAGAAAATATTTATGTACATATTGAAATCTCCTTGAAATAACTCCTCCATTTTCTCAGGGGTCAGTGGCCCACAGGTTGGAAAGCTATTCTGCATCATTAAATTTTCATTTGCAGAGAAAAATAAAACCCCGAATAATCTGATCTCTGGGTCATCTTTTCCGTGGGTCAGGATGTCAAGTAATTAGAAAAGCATTTCAGTTATTAAATAATTATCACGTCTTCTTAATTCTACAGTTTGCAAGAAACTGTGCTACCTGCTGGAGGAGCAGGGAGATTACAAGTGCAAGACACAGGCCCTTGTTGGAAACCCAGTCAGACACACCTACAGCTTAAACCAAATGCATCTATGTGCAGGGCCAAAAGACCTGCACTGGAAATACTGTAATGGAGATCATGTGAAGCCATCCTTGTTGACCTGAAAGAGCAGAGCAGACTCCCTAGAGACTCTGAGAGAACAGTCTTCTAATGTAATTAGCATATTTTATACGTACTGATAAAAGGGAGAAGAAAAAGGAAACACATCCCAAGTCCTGAAGAGTTGGGTTTCTTCAACCCTGTTTTTTCAAACTGTTTACCAAATAGGCATTTTAAATTATAATAACCATAGTCAAACTGGTATGTTATGAGCAACTTTTAATAGACAGGGCCAATGTGTCTATTGCTACAGCACACGGAAGGCTTTCAAGGACAATGCATATTTAATGTCACATGCGTGGGGATGGATACAGTATAAACTGGTGGGGACAGCCAAACCTCATTCCAATATGAGTGTGCTGGACTACCTTTGTGGTATAAAATGGAACCTTGATCTTTTAGCGAAAGGAAAGAACAAAGAAACAATAATCACACATGGGGAACAGATACATTTTCTAAAGCAGCACTGTGTGTTAAAAGCACACACTATTCAACTAACCTATAAACTGATTTGCCACAGTAGTTCTGCAGTGGATGTTACTATGACATTCCACACCCATCAGTAAAAGGACACAAGGAATTATAGAAGAAGACAGAGATGTCCCCTCATTTGGCACATCCTGGACACAAATCAAAGCTGTATACATGCCATGGTGATGAGGGCAGCAGCCAGCATTGGTGGCCGTTCCCAGAAACATCCCCTGCCTCTCCCAAAATCTCTATCCTTGGGAAATTTAATGAAAGTCCCTTGATTCACAGTGACCTTGGATCCTGGCTTTGTCATTTGCCAACCAAAGTCGGCTTTTATCCATAGTTACCCAGGGCTGACTCCTATAGGAAAGGTCTTTCTGAGGAACTGTTTTTGTAATTTGTTTGACCAGTTAATGCAGACGGGACATTGATCACTTACTGCTTTATATTTGTGCTAACAGTTTCATCCATATGTATTTTATAAGTAAAAATTGCATCTAAAATATTTTAGGCTTTCCACAGTGGCTTGTACTAGGTTGAGCATATGAGGTTACAATGAGTATTATTTTCTTTCAATCATAGGAAGCTGAGTTTCTTAAGGCTATAGAAAGAAAACCTTAACTGAGGGTTGATAACCAAAGAATGGATAACTTAAGAAGAAATAAAGGAGGTCTTTATCCTTAGACAATGTCAGGAAGCCAGACATCTTATAAGGATTAGGTATTGTGATGGGAAAACAGCCCTGGGACCCAGACTAGAAATCTTGGGCCCTCAGTTTATAACTTTCTGAGAGAATTCGAACAAAGATACTGTCCCTCTTTGGGCTACAAAATCCTCATCAGTTGAATGAAACCAGTGGAAAAGCTGTCCAATAAGGTTTATGCTAGTGGTGATCTGATAATTCTGATTCCCAGCTGCCTCCAAGCAGGAGTCTAGAGCAACTCTTTACTTATTGGAACTCTTGGCAGCTAGAGACACTGCCATTTAAAAACAAGCCTGCTAGGGATCAACCAAACTATCTCCAGTCAGTTCCCTACCCTGGCCACACTCAGGATGGAGAGCCCAGAGTGAGGGGACATTTCTCAGAGGCATCGAGCATGGACTTGAGCTCCTCCTCCTTGGAACCCCATCTCCTGTGTAGATGAAGAGATGGCAGACGCAAACATAAATGATAAGCATACTGGGCTTATCATCTATGATAAGAGAGGAAATACCAAATGGGATGGCTTTGTAAGAATTGCAGGAACCCAAGGCAGGGAAAGAAGCCTCACAGCTGGCACTGAGAGAAAGTCTTCAGAGACAGGACGCCATGAGTGGGACTTCAGAGGAGGGCCTGACCTGGAAACAGCAGAGGCTGACAGTAGGAAGGGAAAACACTATAAGTGAGTAAATTCTCATGGTGATGAGAATGTTTGCAGCACATTCAGGGACTAGGAAACTGACCGACTTGGCTGGAACAGAAATTTCTTGGGAGGCGGAGTGGGAGACTATTCATGGTACAAAGTCATTCCAACCAACCACTTGGCATTATGGAGCTGAAGCAACCTGGTCTTTGAATTACATTTTCCTCTTTTGAAGCTATTGTTTTGGCTTATAGCTTCACCACACAAACCAGTTTGGTCGAATGGAGTGAAAGCAAAATTTCTGAAATCAGCCATAAATTCTCTAAGACAAGTGCAGGCACAAATGTAGAGGTCTTTGAGGCCAAGAACCAGTTCATCTTAGTTTATCTCAACAACTCCCTCCCTGCACATAGGTAAGTTGGGCTTTTGGGCAGACCTGCCTGGTTCTGTGCATGGGGGAGCCTCTGGTTCTTCCAGATAAGACAGGTATGACAGGCTGCTTCTGCTACCTCCGGGAACCCTGAGTTGTTTTCATTCAAGAATAGTGACCTCCTCACCACCTATCATGAAACTCACTGGGGCCAAAACAGGTCAGGTGCAGCAACTAATTTTCCTGAGATGGCAGAGATGGGAACCATGGGGTCAGTATTAAGGGTTCCAGTCCTGACTCTCTACTGACTCTAAAACATGACCCTGGGCAAGTCCATTCTCTTCACTGAGCCCCTGCTTCCCACTCTCTAAAATTGGATAATATTATTCATCCTGCCTACCTTACAAAATTTTGAAAATGTTTTATAAATTGTGAAGTATACTGGGAATAATGATCACTGAGCCCAGCCATCAGACAGAGGATTTGCGTTATGAAGGAAATCACATTACCTACCTGTCACTGATCCCAATTCCTATTCATCCTTCAAGTCCCAGATAATAAACCTCCCACAACAGCATAACCTCCCCCTTCTGTTGGTCATGCAGTGCTTTCTCTGTTACAGCAGAGATGTTCAGGCACACATCTATCTCCTTTATCAGGGTGCCAGCCTTGAAAGAGAGAAGCCTGTGGTGGAGAGGACAGGCTGAGTCAGAAGGAGTTCAGTTCTTGCACTAGCTGTGCAATTTTAGAGGAAGGCGCTAACTTGTCTATGCCTCCTTTTTGCCATCTGTAAAATGGGAATAATAATAGTACTTATCACAGAGATGCTCTGAGAATTCACCATATTCATGTATATAAAATGTTTAAAACAGTGCCTGGTCCTTAGGGCAAAAATAATGTTGGCTATTAACCGTTCTTACTTATTAAAGGAAGGGAGAATTGTGTTTTGTTTCAGTCTTCATCTCTTCTGTGCCATCAAGCCTAATTTGATGTTTTCAGGAGCTGGGGTCTTTAGGAGGTGATTAGGCCATAAGAGTGGAGCCCTTGGGAATAGGATTGCTGCTAAGTCACTTCAGTAGTGTCCGACTCTGTGCGACCCCATAGACGGCAGCCCAGCAGGCTCCCCTGTCCCTGGGATTCTCCAGGCAAGAACACTGGAGTGGGTTGCCATTTCCTGGATTAGTGACCTTGTAAAAGTGGCTGCAAAAGCTATCCAGTCCCTTTCTACCTTGTGGGGACACAGCAAGAAGGTGCTGTCTATGGACGAGTAGCAGACCATTTCACCCCCAAATATACTGCTTTGATATATGGATTATTTTAAGCTGTGGGCTCTTGAAAAGCAGTAAATACAGGGAGTATTTTTATTCTGAGAAATTCCCTTGAATCCACCTAAAGACTAATCCTCCTAAAGGAACTCAGTTGTCATAGATATCACGCCAGGAATTACATCAACCAGGGAGGATGTATCCTATCAGAGGGAAAGAGACTAGAAGTCAATGCCACACCCAGACACACTCTGTCACAAATTATTACACCTTCTGTCACTTTTGAGGGCCCATTCATCTTTCCTAAAAAGCGTTTACTCTCGCCTAAGACACAGTGATCAATGCAAAGAAACAGAGGAAAACAACAGAATGGGAAAGACTAGAGATCTCTTCAAGAAAATTAAAGATATCAATGGAACATTTTATGCAAAGATGGGCTTGATAAAGGACAGAAATGGTATGGACCTAACAGAAGCAGAAGATATTAAGAAGAGGTGGCAAGAATACACAGAAGAACTGTACAAAAAAACATCTTGAAGACCCAGATAATCATGATGGTGTGATCACTCGCCTAGAGCCAGACATCCTGGAATGCAAAGTCAAGTGAGCCTTAGAAAACATCACTATGAACAAAGCTAGTGGAGGTGATGGAATTCCAGTGGAGCTGTTTCAAATCCTGAAAGATGATGCTGTGAAAGTGCTGCACTCAATATGCCAGCAAATTTGGAAAACTCAGCAGTGGCCACAGGACTGGAAAAGGTCAGTTTTCATTCCAATCCCAAAGAAAGGCAATGCCAAAGAATGCTCAAACTACCGCACAATTGCACTCATCTCACACGCTAGTAAAGTAATGCTCAAAACTCTCCC
>SJYV01009901.1:428542-458281 GCA_006410875.1 Neotragus pygmaeus
GTCAAGGCTGTATATTGTCACCCTGCTTATTTAACTTCTATGCAGAGTACATCATGAGAAATGTTGGGCTGGAAGAAGTACAAGCTGGAATCAAGATTGCCAGGAGAGATATCGATAACCTCAGATATGCAGATGACACCACCCTTATGGCAGAAAGTGAAGAGGAGCTAAAAAGCCTCTTGATGAAAGTGAAAGAGGAGAGTGAAAAAGTTGGCTTAAAGCTCAACATTCAGAAAACGAAGATCACGGCATCTGGTCCCATTACTTCATGGGAAATAGATGGGGAAACAGTGGAAACAGTGTCAGACTTTATTTGGGGGTGGGGGGGGGGCTCCAAAATCACTGCAGATGGTGATTGCAGCCATGAAATTAGAAGACACTTACTCCTTGGAAGGAAAGTTATGACCAACCTCGATAGCATACTAAAAAGCAGAGATATTACTTTGCCAACAAAGGTGTGTCTAGTCAAGACTATGGTTTTTCCAGTGGTCATGTATGAATGTGAGAGTTGGACTGTGAAGAAAGCTGAGCACCAGAGAACTGATGATTTTGAACTGTGGTGTTGGAGAAGACTCTTGAGAGTCCCTTGGACTGCAAGGAGATCCAACCAGTCCATCCTAAACGAGACCAGTCCTGGGTGTTCATTGGAAGGACTGATAATGAAGCTGAAACTCCAATACTTTGGCCACATCATGCGAAGAGTTAGCTCATTGGAAAAGACCCTAATGCTGGGAAGGATTAGGGGCAGGAGGAGAAGGGGACGACAGAGGATGAGATGACTGGATGGCATCACCAACTAGATGCACATGAGTTTGGGTGAACTCTGAGATTTGGTGATGGACAGGGAGGCCTGGCATGCTGCAGTTCATGGGGTCACAAAGAGTCGGACACGACTGTGCGACTGAACTGAACTGAAGACACCTACGTCTCCCTTCCTCCTTCCCTATTAAGATGCTATTGAATTCTGAATTCTAAGCCACCTTGGGAGCGACTTGTTTTGCCCTGAGTGTCTCCCATGTATATGTGAGGTACACATGGTAATAACTTCTGTTTGTTTTTCACTTGTTAATCTGTCTTTTATTATAGGGTCTCAGCCAACAACTCAGAAGATAGAGGGAAACTATATTTCCGCCCCTATACTATGAACCAGAAAGAGGTCCCTCATTCACCTAAGCTCGCACCTTGACCTTGAACTTCTCAGCCTCCAGAACCATGAGCAAAAAATTATTGCTTATAAGCTACTGGTCTGGGGTATTTTGTTACCACAGTCCGAATTGACTAAGGCCAGTAATGAATAAACATTTTGTGATAAAAAATTGAATGACTAAGCACAATACTATCATTAGTTTCTGATTAAATGGGAAAGAAATTATATAGTTTCTTGTGACTTGAATTTAGGAGGGTTCAGTAGAACAACATATTGGTTAGTTTCAGAGAACCCCACTCTAGTACTCTTGCCTGGAAAATCCCATGGATGGAGGAGCCGGGTGGGCTGCAGTCCATGGGGTTTCGAAGAGTCGGACACGACTGAGTGACTTCCCTTTCACTTTTCACTTTCATGCATTGGAGAAGGAAATGGCAACCCACTCCAGTGTTCTTGCCTGGAGAATCCCAGGGACGGGGGAGCCTGATGGGCTGCTGTCTATGGGGTCGCACAGAGTCGGACACGACTGAAGCGACTTAGCAGCAGCAGCAGCAGCAGAGACAGATACAGGCGGCTCTGCCAGTTAACTTGCTGTGCAAACTTGAGCAAAGTGCTTAACCTCTCTGGGCCTCAGTGCCCTCAGCTGTGAAGTGAATATACAACAGTCCTTAGTTCACTAGTTACATTGAAAATGGAAGGAGAAAGTAACCTACAACACACAGGAAGCTGCAAGTCCTCAGAAAGGGTCCTTCCAATGAGACAAGGACGACAGCGAGAGGAACAAAGCAAGGCCACACAGGACTATCTTGTCTTTTCACACCACAGTGCTGGCTGTTCAAATGTGTGCAGGTCAAAACCTAGAGAGCCTGGCCTCCAAAGGAACTCTCATTAGGATTATGTACTTACCTTTCTTCCTCTTGAAACTACATTAAGCAAAACTACAAACCTAATTACCAGCTAAATAGCTAAAATTAGCTAAAGATAGTTAAAACAAGAAACCATTCCCTACACAGCTTTATGCAAGCCTCAAGCATTAGCTCGCACTGGGACTGCCTCAGAAGATAGGCCATGGACAGAAGCATTGCAAAAAAACCTCTCTTTGTCCAGGACCTGAGACAAGAAAAAGGCAGTAGAGGGGATTTTGCACTGCTGCCTTTTTCCTCAGCTATATTTTAAAGTAGAGTGTGTGCTCATATGTGAGCGTGTATGTGTGCCTGTGTATATGTGTGCACATGCACACACATGTGGGCATCCCTGACTCTCTTGTAATCTAATCTAATCATAATAACAGTGAAGACCACAAGAAGACGATGGTCAACCTGGCATGCAAAGAGCTGCTCCCTAATTTCCTGTCTCTATAAAGAATATTAGGCATTTGCACAGAATGCTGGAAACCTCCACAGAGAAAGGGCTTCTCATGTGCTGGTGGCAGCTTGATGTCACCACTATATTCGCTGGTGTCTGTACTGAGAACCAAGCGATCTCCCAGTGATCATGGTCTATTCAGAACCCAGGCTGAATGCTTTATCTCTTTTACTGAATTTCTAATGTGTCAAAGAATCCTATTTTCAAAACAAAGCTACCTTGTAGCCTGAAGGCTTATCTGGGGCTTCATCGGTTACTCTGTTTTTTTATAGCTAAACAATGTGTCTTCAACCAATGAGTTAAGTAACTTAGGTTCCAGACTGTGTCTTTCGAAACTTGGCGGATTGTTTTTTAGTTAAGATTGAGAAAGACGCCATTGTGTAAAAAGCAAGGAAACCTGGTTGTCAGGGTATAAGATCTCCCACTCCTTCTGTGGAATTAGGTCAGAGAATACTCTCTCCTCCTGCCCCAGAGAACCACACAAGAGACTGACTTTGGGAGAGATTTAATTTGGGCATTTTTATTTAAATTTTAGTTTTCATAATTAAAATGATGTTAATATACAATCAAACATTTATCACGTTCTGACACATGCTAACCTCCCTTGAAAGCCAGCAGGCAAATCGTCTTTGATCAGGTTTACTATCTAAACAAGAGGAAGAAAAATGAAGCTACAAGGGGCAAGGGCTGGGAAATAGAAGGTGGCTAGCAGGCCTCAGGAAAAGGAAATTCTATTTTAAAATTATTTGATCAGTAGAGAATAAAAAGGTCTTAACATCATACTTGCTCTTGATGTTGCCCTTAGATAAGTATAGCCCAGACCTCCGGGTAGATTTCTGCACACTATGCTGTCATATTTCTATCAGGAGGAAAACAAAACAAACAAACCACTTTAAATAAATGGTTATTTTATTAGCCTTTCCTCTAAGTAACAGTAACAAGCAGTGCTCTGGGTGACCTGCTTTCACATGGCTGCTCCACCAATTACAGGAACGTCTCCTCAGACAAATGGTTCTAGGACATATCTCCCTAAATCTTAAATGATCTCTCCTGCTACTTTATAGAGAATGATGTGAGGAATAAAAGAAATGATGCATATGTCCAGTTAAAGCAATAAATATTCAGAAGATATTATATTATGATTATAGGTTTTTCATGCCTCTAACTGTGGCTTAAGTAAATTTATCTTTGAAGGATTTTCCCACTTTTAAAATGGAGACACAGGCATAGAGTATAAAATGCCTCTTTGTCTTTAAAGTGAACTTGTTTTGACCTTTTGAATGAGTGGCTTGTCACATTTTATCTGTGTCCTAAATGGGATTGTAAACTCTTTCCTTCGGGGTGATGCTCAGGCCCGGCATCCAGTCAGTCCCATGACCTGAGCACCTGTTATACACAGAAACTCCTAACTTGGACTCCTAACTTAAGCCAAGATGGAGTTATTCGCCCAGCAAGAGGGTGTCTCTGGTCTTGAAGGGGCTGACACATGTAATTAAAAAAAGTTTACAAAATGGACCTTTGTGGGCACAACCCATTGTACATTTCCAAATAGTACTGTTGGGTCAACAGAGTAGCTAATTTTACTCCCATTTCATAGATGAGACTCAAGAAAGTGCAGTTCAGTTCAGTCACTCAGTTGTGTCCGACTCTTTGTGACCCCATGAACCGCAGCATGCCAGGCCTCCCTGTCCATCACTAACTCCTGGAGTTTACTCCCTGAGTTCTCCTCCTGCCCTCAATCTTTCCCAGTATCAGGGTCTTTTCCAGCGAGTCAATTCTTCTCATCAGGTGGCCAAAGTATTGGAGTTTCAGCTTCAGCATCAGTCCTTCCAATGAACAACCAGGACTGATCTCCTTTAGGATGGACTGGTTGAATCTCCTTGCAGTCCAAGGGACTCTCAAGAGTCTTCTCCAACATCACAGTTCAAAACCATCAATTCTTTGGTGCTCAGCTTTCTTTATAGTCCAACTCTCACATCTGTACATGACCACTGGAAAAACCATAGCCTTGACTAGACGGACCTTTGTTGACAAAGTAATGTCTCTGCTTTTTAATATGCTGTCTAGGTTGGTCATAACTTTCCTTCCAAGGAGTAAGCGTCTTTTAATTGTATGGCTACAATCACCAATGACCTATCCCAAATCCATAGCAAGCAGGAAATGGAGCAGGAAGTAGAACAAAGTGTTCCTTGAANACTCTTAGTGACCCCATGGACTGCAGCCCACCAGGCTCCTCCATCCATGGGATTTTCCAGGCAAGAGTTTTAAAAAAACTCTTCCCTATCTTGATTTCAGATAGAAAGTCTTATTTATTTTCTTCTGTGTTTTTTTGCTTGTTTTAATAGACAGACTTTTGTTAGTACACCTGGAATTTATCTTTGTGTCTATTATGAGGTGAAAGTTAAACAATTTAGCTTTTCCATATGTAGAGCTGTGCACTGTGAACTGCTCACAGTTCAGTGGCAATAGTAATAATAGTATTACCACTCTAATTTCAAGGGAGTGGGGAGGTATAATCTCCTGTGTACTGAGAAATAAAGAAAAACTGGATACTGGAAAACAATAATGAATTAATGAAACTATGAGCCATGCTATGTAGGGTCATCCAAGACAGATGGGCCATGGTGGAGAGTTCTGACAAAACATGGTCCACTGGAGAAGGCAATGGCAAGCCGCTTCAGTATTCTTGCCTTGAGAACCCTATGAGCAGTTGAAAAGGCAAAAAGATATGACATTGAAGGATGAACTGCCCAGGTCAGTAGGTGGCCAATATGCTACTGGACAAGAGTGGAGAAGTAACACCAGAAAGAATAAAGAGATGGAGCCAAAGTGAAAACAACGGCCAATTGTGGATGTGACTGGTGATGGAAGTAAAGTTGGATGTAGTAAAGAACAATATTCCATAGGAACCTGGAATGTTAGGTCCATGAATCAAGGTAAATAGGAAGTGCTCAAACAGGAGATGGCAAGAGTGAATGTCGACCTTTTAGCAATCAGTGAACTAAAATGGACTGGAATGGGTGAATTTAATTCAGATGACCATTATATTTACAACTGTGGGCAAGAATCCCTTAGAAGAAATGGAGTAGATATCATAGTCAAAAAACAAGAGTTCAAAATGCAGTACTTGGGGGAAATCTCAAAAATGACAGGATGATCTCTTTTGGTTTCCAAGGCAAAACAGTCAGTATCACAGTAATCCAAGTCTATGCCCTGACCAGTAATGCTGAAGAAGCTGAAGCTGAATGGTTCTGTGAAGACCTACAAGACCTTCTAGAACTAACACCCCCCAAAAGATGTCCTTTTCATTATAGGGGACTAGAATGCAAAAGTAGGAATTTAAGAGCTACCTGGAGTACCAGGTAAATGTGGCCTTGGATTACAAAATGAAGCAGAGTAAATGCTAACAGAAAGGCAATGCCAAATAATCTTCAAATTACTGCACAATTGCACTCATCTCACATGCTAATAAAGTAATGCTCAAAATTCTCCAAGCCAGGCTTCAGCAATATGTGAACCATGAACTTCCAGATGTTCAAACTGGTTTTAGAAAAGGCAGAGGAACCAGAGATCAAATTGCCAACATCCTCTGGATCATGGAAAAAGCAAGACAGTTCCAGAAAAACATCTATTTCTGCTTTATTGACTATGACAAAGCTTTGACTGTATGGATCACAATAAACCGTGGAAAATTCTGAAAGAGATGGGAATACCAGAATACCTGACGTGCCTCTTGAGAAACCTGTATGCAGGTCAGGAAGCAGCAGTTAGAACTTGATATGGAACAACAGACTGGTTCCAAATAGGAAAAGGAGTATGTCAAGGCTGCATATTGTCACCCTGCTTATTTAACTTATGTGCTGAGTGGTGGTGGTTTAATTGCTAAGTCGTGTTCGACTCCTGTGATCCCATGGTCTGTAGCCTGCCAGGCTCCTCTGTCTATGGGATTTCTAGCCAAGAATACTGGAGTGGGTTGCCATTTCCTTTCCAGTGGATCTTCCTGACCCAGGAATCGAACTTGGGTCTACTGCATTGCAGGCAGATGAGCTTTAACTGACTGAGCTTTACATCATGTGAAATGCCAGGCTGGATGAAGTACAAGCTGGAATCAAGATTTCTGGGAGAAATATCAATAATCTCAGATACGCAGATGACACCACCCTTGTGGCAGAAAGTGAAACACTAAAGAGCCTCTTGATGAAAGTGAAAGATGAAAGTGAAAAAGCTGGCTGAAAACTCAACATTCAGAAAATGAAGATCATGGCATCTGGTCCCATCACTTCATGGCAAATAGATGGGGAAACAATGGAAACAGTGTCAGACTTTATTTTGGGGGGNAACTCAACATTCAGAAAATGAAGATCATGGCATCTGGTCCCATCACTTCATGGCAAATAGATGGGGAAACAATGGAAACAGTGTCAGACTTTATTTTGGGGGGCTCCAAAATCACTGCAGATGGTGACTGCAGCCATGAAATTAAAAGACACGTGCTCCTTGGAAGAAAAGCTATGACCAGACTAGACAGCATTTAAAAAGCAGAGACATTACTTTGCCGACAAAGGCCCATCTAGTCAAAGCTAAAAAGCTATGGTTTTTCCAGTAGTCATGTATGGATGTGAGAGTTGGACTATAAAGAAAGCTAAGCCCTGAAGAATTGATGCTTTTGAACTGTAGTGTGGGAGATGACTCTTGAGAGTCCCTTGGTTTGCAAGGAAATGAAACCATTCAATCCTAAAGGAAATCATTACTGAATATTCATTGGTAGATCTGATGCTGAAGTTGAAACTGCAATAGTTTAGCCACCTGATATGAAGAACTAACTCACTGGAAAAGATGTTGATTCTGGGAAAGATGGAAGGCAGGAGGAGAAGGGGATGACAGAGCATTAAATGGTTGGATGGCATCACTGATTTGATGGACATGAGTTTGAGCAACCTCTGGAAGTTTGTGATGGACAGGGAAGCCTGACATGCTGTAGTCCATAGGGTCACAAAGAGCTGGACACAGCTGAGCGACTGAACTGAAATGAAACATTAATAATGTATAAAGTGTTAGTCACCTGGTCATGTCCGGCTCTTGTGATTCCGTGGACTGTAGCCCATCAGGCTCCTCTGTCCTTAGGATTCTCCAGGCTAGAATGCTGGAGTGGGTAGCCATCCCCTTCTCTAGCCAGGGATTGAGTCCTGGTCTCCTGCATTGCAGGCAGATTCTTTGCTGTCTGGGTCATCAGAGTAGGCCTAATACCAGACCATATATTAAATCATCTCATCTTTTGGTTTGTGATGTCAGTTTTAGAAAAAGATCAGTTTCTAATTTGCATTTATGTGTCAAAGTGTGTCAACAGATTCACTATTTATCTTTTCCAATAAGAAAATGCGTACATATCACTTTTGAACCAAAATATTAAGTTAAATTCTGTTGTCTCATTCTATAATCTGAAGTGTACTGTAACCTGGTCCTCAATCTACAGATAAAATATTCTGCTTGTAAAAGGTTGTTTTTTTTTTCTGAATTTGAGTAGGATAAGATGCCCTTTCATGTTCTCTGCAGCAGTAACCAGCCTAAGTTGACCCAGCAAAGATAAGAAGCAAGATTAATGCTATAGACTCTCCATCTGTGGCTCATTTCAAGAGAATGATACTCTGGTAAGGCCTCAGGCCCCAAGGACCTGGAGGGGCTGCCTACAGGGTACAGGGTCTGGATGCAGCTGGGGTCTGTTAGCACAAATGCTCATGAGTCTGGATGCTTGAGGCAGAAGTCTCAGGGTCGCTTGAGAAGGACTGCTGTGAAGTAGGGTCTGGTGAAAGACTTATCTTTTTATATTCAGTGGCCAGTGTCAGAACTCCGGTGTTGTTGTTCAGTCACTAAGTCGTGTCCAGCTCCTTGTGATCCCATGGACTACAGCATGCCAGAGTCCTCTGTCCTCCACGGTCTCTTGGAGTTGGCTCAAATTCATGTCCATTGAGTAAGTGACACTATCTAACTATCTCATCCTCCACTGCTCCCTTTTCTTTTGCCTTCAATCTTTCCCAGCATCAGGGTCTTTTCCAATGAGTCGGCTCTTCCCATCAGGTGGCCAAAGTATTGGAGCTTTAGCATCAATCCTTTCAATGAATATTGAGAGTTGATTTCCTTTAGAATTGACTGGTTTTATCTCCTTGCAGTCCAAGGGATTTCTGAGAATCTTCTCCAGCACCACAATTTGAAAGCATCAGTTCTTCAGTGTTCAGCCTTCTTTATGGTCCAACTCTCACATCCATATATGACTACTAGAAAAACTGTAGCTTTGACAATATAAATATCTGTTGGCAAAGTAATGTCTCTGCTTTCTAATACACTGTCTAGGTTTGTCATAGTTTTCCTTCCAAGGAGCAAGTGTCTTTTAATTTCATAGCTGCAGCACAGAACTCCGGTGTTGCCGTCTATATTTTAGGATGTGTCTGATTCAGGTCCAGGAGAGGATGCTCCAAGAACATTGAAGCTGTACACCCATGAGTATTTGGGTTGAAGGAAGAGGTGGAATTGAGGTGTTTCAGGACCCATCCTGGGAGATACCATGGGTTAGTATAAAGTTTATGTTACACATTCTGGCTCCAGAGAGGGCTGAAATATGGACTCAGATCTGTTAACATGAATATAAAAAGCATTGTAGGACGTTCTTTGTGGTCCAGTGGTTGAAACTCCATGCTCCCAATACAGAAGGTGTGGGTTTTATCCCTTGCCAGGGAACTAGATTCCACATGCCTCAACTAAGACCTGGCCTATTTAAATAAAAAAATAAAAGTATTGTGGATGGATGACCCAGGACCCTTGGTTGGTTGTATATAAAGGTGTATATTCTGAACCTGGGAATGTCTTGACAACATTGAGAGAGAAGATTCTTGCAGAAAAGATGTTTGGGAGGGATTTTCAGCCTCAGAGTCTAGTTTTGTGAAGAACAGAGGTAGTCGTTGAATGCAGCTTTGAGTGTTGGCTAGGAGCAAGGCTTTCAGAACCCCTCAACTACGTAGCAGGCCTGAGTCTTCAAGCCAAGGCACCACTGGAGGAAACTCGGCCTGGGAGCCTGTGCCTGAACTTTTATCCTGGTCCACAGCTATCCACTCTGGTGCATGTCTTCCCCTCCAACCAGGTTCATCTCACCAGAGGCTCTCAACATCAGTGTCAGAGCTTTTAGAATCACACCTCCACATTGCCCATGGATTTTTCTCATGCTTTGTCATCAGCATACATGTGGAGGTGTTTTCATCACAAATTTGAATGAAAACCAACAAGTGAAAGTAGAGAAGATGTTTCAATAATCTGTAGTGTTAATAGATTGAAGCCATTCACAATGTAGCCCTAAATGCACATTTGATGGTATACAAAGGAACTTATGAGCAAGGTTAAATAATAAAATGGGTTATAAAAACACAAGAAAATTTTTATCTGAATTTGAAATGACAAAGAATTAGAATCTAAATCACACACAAGCGACATAATATTTCTAAATGTCAATTTGGGAAGACGACAATAGCATGAAATACATTTATTCCCCTTAACTTAGCAATTATACTTCTAAAAATCTTTTCAAAGATAAAACAATCGTATTTGTGAGCCAAAGCCTTATTATGGTATAGCAAAGCAGGGATGTCTGTAAAACAAATTGGAAACAATCTATAAGATGTTAATAGTCATTATCTCAATGCAGCAGAATGATCAGGAATTTTCAATCTTGTTTTTACTTTTCTAAACTTTCCATATTTTTAAAAGCATATATATCATAATATTTTTAAATGTTACTTTTAATTTTCAAAATTCTCNATGTGTATAAGAGACAGCAATGTAGCAGAATGATCAGGAATTTTCAATCTTGTTTTTACTTTTCTAAACTTTCCATATTTTTAAAAGCATATATATCATAATATTTTTAAATGTTACTTTTAATTTTCAAAATTCTCTATTGTCTGTCAGAAAATAGACATTTTTTATTTCCTGGACACAGAAGCATAAACAGCAAACTTTTTTTCAAGAAAATAAGATTAAAAAATACATAATACTTTATAATTTTGTTTCTGAAAGTTGAATGTTTTAAGTTTAATATAAATGCTAAGTCAAGAAGAATTCCATCCTAATTTTACTCTTTTGAGACAAAGAGAAAATACAAATGATGTGACACAAATTGCATTTGCAAAGTTCAAGTGTAGATAATTATATATAAAGATAATAAGCATATCTGGGTTGCCATTTCCTTCTCCAATGCAGGAAAGTGAAAAGTGAAAGTGAAGTTGCTCAGTCGTGTCTGACCCTCAGCGACCCCATGGACTTAGGCTCCTCTGTCCACGGGATTTTAGTGCTGGGTGATATACTTTGCATAGGTAGCTCATTGAATCTTCATATCAATGCTAAAACTTTAATGCTACTATTAGACCAATTTTATAATTTAAGAAAAACAAAGCTTTCTTGAGGTGTCTCCCTAAGCTATGATGTCAACTTTCAAATCTTAGAATTATGAGTCTGCTCTATTAACTACTATTGGTATACAGTTTATTAATTACGCTTCTTGTGATATTTTAAATATATTGCTGCCAATAGACAATTAATAATTTGTGACATTTATCTGTTGCACAAAATAAAAATAATATAATAAATATAAATATAATTTTCTTGGTAGAAAGCAAAATTTTGATTGAAGTTATTTAACTTAAAATACACATAAATATATAATATGTTACTGCTGCTGCTGTTAAGTCATTCTAGTCAGGTCTGACTCTTTGTGTCCCTATGGCTTGTAGCCTGTCAGGCTTCTCTGTCCATTGGTTTCTCCAGGCAAGAGTACTGGAGTGGGTTGTCATACCTTCTTCCAGGGGATCTTCCCGACCCAGGGATCAAGCCCACATCTCTTGTGTCTCCTTCACAGGTGGGTTCTTTACCACTAGACTACCACCTGGGAAGCCCCTATAGCATGATGAGGTGGGTCATATATGATATTTCAAGTAGTATTGTTTGTCTTCTTTGATGAGTGCATGTATGTATATTCAGTCCTATCTGATTGTTTGTGACCCCATGGACTATAGCCCACCTGTCTCCATTGTCCATGGGACTTTTCCAGGCAAGAATACTAAAGTTGGTTGCCATTTCCTTCTCCAGAAGATTTTTCCAACCCAGGGATCCAACTCATATGGTCTGTGTCTCCTGCAGTACAGATGGATTCTTTATTGTTGGACAATCAGGAAAGTTTCAACTGGTATAAGTGGAAAATACAAAGCTTTGAAGATAATACTCTTGTGCATTTTGCATTAATGCAAGATAAGAAAAAAAATCACCACCACCAAAACCTTGTAATATAATTCCAAGAGTTAACAAAAACAGAAATAAAGTCCTTAGAGAACAATGGTAGTCACCTAAGTTTTAATATCCACTCCTCCAACTTATAATCCTCCAATATTCATTCAAAACAATCAAAGCATGAATAAACCTTTTGTAGTATATACCCTCAGCACAACCAAGAGAAAAATAAAATAACATGAAGTCCAATTTATATGTAAATAAAAGCAATAACATTAAGGACAAGCAGAACTAGCTGAGGAGCCCAAATTAGAGGTCAAGAGACAGACCAAAATATGTGTCATTTATTCAACAACATTAAACTATTTCATAATAAAAGAAAGATTAATAAAGCTAGTAATCTACCCAAAGTTCTCTCTCACCTCAAACACAGAATTAAATGGCTCCAGGAAAAAACAAATGTACATTCAAGGACAAGAAAACATAGAAACAGCAAAAAAAAAAAAAAAAAGAGATAATAATTTCAGACCAATGTCAAACAAATTTACTAAGAAGAAAATGGAAGTATCTGAAGGAACTCTGATATTTGGCTTTTTGTTTTTCCATGAAACAAGGAAGCTCTCAGAGGTTAGCGGGGTCACAGAAAACAACTTGAGAAAGTTTATACTGTGAAAACTTGGGGAAAAAACAGTGATCAAAAAATGACTCTGATAGTAAAATATGGAATTAATACAAATTCATGATTATATTGTGATAATAAAAAGAGAAAGTAAGAAACCTATTGGCTACAATTGGATGTGACCACTACACCATCATCNCTGTGAAAACTTGGGGAAAAAACAGTGATCAAAAAATGACTCTGATAGTAAAATATGGAATTAGTACAAATTCATGATTATATTGTGATAATAAAAAGAGAAAGTAAGAAACCTATTGGCTACAATTGGATGCGACCACTACACCATCATCTGATCCCCAAATCAGTAACTGAAAGAAAAAAAAAAAAAAAACTAAAATTTCCCCAATTTCCAGGAGGAACTGCATTTCATCAACAGCTGATGATGCTTTTTATTTTTTTTCAGATACTGGCAGTATAGAGCCTTAAGTATATCCTTAAGAAAAAAAGAAACAAAAGAAGTAAGACACAATTTCTCCAGTTTGCTGCCGGGAGGCAATTTTTAAAAGCCAGGGCAGGAGACTGATGCAAGAAATTGAAGAAGACACAAATAGAAAGATATTCTTTCTTAATGGATCAGAAGAATTAATATTGTTAAAATGTATATTACTGAAAGTGATCTATAAATAAAATATGAACCCTGTTAAAACTCCAATGGCAGTTTTCACAGAAATAGAAAAAAAGCCCTAAAATTTGTATGACACTACAAGGACTTTGAGACCCCAAAATAATCCTAAGAAAGCAGAACAAAGCTAGATGCATCACACTTTCTAATTGAAACTATCTAAAAAAGGAGAAAAAGAAAGATATACCCATTTGAATGCAGAGTTCGAAAGCATAGCAGGGAGAGATAGGAAAGGCTTCCTCAATGATCAGTGCAAAGAAATAGAGGAAAACAATAGAATGGGAAAGACTAGAGGTCTCTTCAAGAAAATTAGAGATCCAAGGGAACATTTCATNTGAAGGCAGGAGGAGAAGGGGACGACAGAGGATGAGATGGTTGGATGGCATCACCAACTCAATGGACAAGGGTTTGGGTGGACTCCGAAAGTTGGTGATGGATAAGGAGGCCTGGCATGCTGCAGTCCATGGGGTCGCAAAGAGTTGAACATGACTGAGCGACTGTATTAAACTAAACTGAACAAAGATATAGTAATTAAACCAGTGTAGTGCTGTCCCCAAAACTAAAAGGTTCTGCACAATAAAAGAAAAAAAATCCAACACAGGAGGATAGAGCCCTATTCCTTGAAAGAGATATGGTGGTCTACAGCATGTTGTTAAAAGCTACTAATAATACTGATTATCTATAGGAAACCACTAAATCCAACAAGGCATACACAATTTCACTATCCTTTAAACTGCAATTGTTAAAAAAAGTAAAAATTTGGTTTCAAATTTTTTAAGAAGCTGACCGTATCCTGGTAATACACATATAACTTACATATAGAATGTTGCTACTTGAAAATATTAGTCTCACAAATGAGCATAAGTTACTTGAAGAGTATTTGGTTCCATATTCAAACAATGTCTTATTTGTTAGAAANTTCAAATTTTTTAAGAAGCTGACCATATCCTGGTAATACACATATAACTTACATATAGAATGTTGCTACTTGAAAATATTAGTCTCACAAATGAGCATAAGTTACTTGAAGAGTATTTGGTTCCATATTCAAACAATGTCTTATTTGTTAGAAATTTACCACTTTGCCTTAAATAATTTCAGAAAAGTTTGAAGGTGTTATTCAAAGCTAATGGGTTGATTAGTACAGATTAGTTTTATTTAGAAAAACGAGAACTTTTATTATCACGGCTCGAGTGAATTATTTTCTCAAGTTGATACATCATTTTTATATACCCTAAATATCACCAGAGATTCATCTGTTAACAACATATGCTACAATATAGTTTATCTTTTGTATATATGATGGGAAATACTGAACATATTTTGTTTATCAGATTTACGGCAAGTGTTTCCAAAAACAGTCCCTTTGTCACAAGTTTCTAATACAACACTACTGATTTTGAATACAGTTATGGAAATGTGAGGGCTTCCTCATTGGCTCATCAGTAAAAAAATCTGCCAGCAATGCAGGAGACTGGAGTTTGATCCCTCGGCAGAGAGGATCCTCTGGAGAAAAACACGGTACCCCACTCCAGTATTCCTGCCTGGAGAAACCCATGGACAGAGGAGCCTGGGGGATTATGGTTCATTGGCAAAGAGTTGGACACAACTGTAGCAACTGTGTAGACACACATGCATGGAAATAAGACCGTATATTAACCCTATGCTCCAGCCCAAATGTATGCAAAGTTGGCACATCTGGTTCAATAAGACTTCATTGGTTTTTGCTTATGGAAAAATCACATTCCCTTTGGAAGACCCAGGTGCTAAATGTTTATATATATGAACTACTATAACAAAACATCAAATACATAAATGTGTAAAATTATTTTGATGTGTCACCATACTAAGTAATTCATTCTTAAATAGAAAGCAATCATTTCTATAATTCCCATCATCATATATAAATACATGGATAAATATATTTGCATATAAAATGTATATCATATATTCATATATCTCACAAAGAATTTTGAAATTATAATGTGACATATACGCCTCTAGATTTATATACACATAGTTATACATATATAAATATAGCTGTATTCACTGACAATGAAACAGGTAAATCGGTGAGAAGGTACTATTCTTTCTCACTATTTAAAACTGATACTATCCGAGTTTGATCTTCTCAATTTACAAACAATCACCAAGGGCTTTCCTTATAGCTCAGTTGGTAAAGAATCTGCCTGCAATGCTGGAGACCCCAGTTGGATACCTGGGTCGGGAAAATCCACTGGAGAAGGGAAAGGCTACCCACTCCAGTATTCTGGCCTGGAGAATTCCATGGATTATACAGTCCAAGGGGTTGCAAAGAGTTGGACACGAAGTGACTTTCACTTTACTCACACCAAGATATACAGGATCTTCTTAATAATCATCTTTCCCTTCTGTAATATTCTTTCTCACTGCTCCATCTAACCTTCTCTTCTTGTCTCCCTTTGCAAACTTTTGACATTACATAACCTTTCCTACAAATGATTTTTGAGCAAAACTCAAAATTTAAATTCTCAAGTAGTGCTTCTTCCCGAGCCTAATTCCAATTTTTCAAAAAGGANTGTAATATTCTTTCTCACTGCTCCATCTAACCTTCTCTTCTTGTCTCCCTTTGCAAACTTTTGACATTATGTAACCTCTCCTACAAATGATTTTTGAGCAAAACTCAAAATTTAAATTCTCAAGTAGTGCTTCTTCCCGAGCCTAATTCCAATTTTTCAAAAAGGACTATTACCTCTAAGTAGATTTCCCTCTGCCTACTCAAACACCCTGGTGGCTCAGATTGTAAAGAATCTGCTAGGTTCCATCTTGGGTTGGGAACATCCCCTGACGGAGGACAAGGTGACCCCCTCTAGTATTCTCACCTGCAGAATTCCATGGACAGAAAAGCAGGGCAAACTACAGTCCATGGGGTTGTAAAGAGTGGGACACGACTGAGCAACAAACAGACATACACTCAAACACCAGGAATCTNTGGGGGGTGGGAGGTGGGAGGGAGATTCGGGATTGGGAGCTTGTGTGTACCTGTGGTGGATCCATGTCGATGTATGGCAAACCCAATAGAGTATTGTAAAGTTAAATTTAAAAATAAATAAATTAAAAAAAAATAAAATAAAACTATAGCTGATTTTCCTTTCAGCCTGCTCCACCTATCTGTCTCATTTTTGGTAGACCTAACTTTCTAATCTCCTAGCCAAAGTATCTCAAAAACAAAACAAAACAAAACAAAATACCTCCTGGCCTCTCATAGTCAGAGAACCTCGTCTCCAGACCTCAATTTCTCTCTCACAACCTGCCACAATTTCTTCCATTCTGTTCGTACGGTCATCATCAAAGTTCAGGTTAATACTTTAACTTTGGAAATAGCAATAGATTACTTGATGGTTTTTCCTGCCTTTTCACTGTTTAGCATGTTTCTAAAGTATCAGAACCTAAACTGGAAGAGGATTTGGAAGTACCAGCTACTAAACCAGAAGTGGTGAGATGGTGCGGCAGAGATGTCAGGATGCATTTCCAGCCCTGAGGTGTTAAAAAGATGCTTGCTTGGTGAGGTTATTAGAAAAAAGCATAACAACAAGGTCCTGATGTGCCCTCAGGCAGGCAGAAGTCAAGAAAGCTGCCTGCAAATCACCTGTGTCATCACAATGATAAAACAATGCCTCATTGGGTAGCTTGGTTATCAAGGAGGAACAGCCGGCCCTGCACAGAGCTCAGCCAGCCGATGCAGTCAAATATGAACATCCCCACGCTACTGAAGCCCAGGACTTACACAGTGGAAACTGTCTGCAGAAAACAAATTCAGTTGATCCGTTTCAGTAATGCTCTTTGGAAGAAATTGGGAAGAAGAACCTAATGCCTCTTTCAGAATGATTTTATGCATTCATTTTTCAAGTTGTAGAATTAGCTGCATTTTAATGTTTACACTGCATTTCATGAGAAAGTGACACTGGGAAAAGCCAAGGAGGTCGAAGGCCTGGGCAGTTCTTTTGAGTCAAAGCTACATTTTCTATATCCATCCTATTGGACTTCTACTTCCCACTCCTGAGCTAAAATAACCAAAGTTCATCTTATTTTGTGATGAGTGGTCTTCATCATTAAGCTCCTGACTTTTTGCAACCCCTGTTCTTGTAAGAGTAGTTTTATATTGAATTGAAAAAAAAATTCTTCCCTATAGGAAATAATGAAATAATTGGGGTCCAGTATGGTGGTAGCTGCAGGCATTGTCTCCTTTTGCTGCAAGCTGTGCATGCTGAGGCCATGAACAACCACGTGAAGTTCAATGAGGAGTCAAAGGACCAGGAGAGAATACATCGCAGGATAGAATTCTCTTTCTGGACTGTATGGAAAGCAGAAGCCTGACATCTTTTGCTTGAGGACATCAAAATTTATACACTTTGTGATTTTTTCCCAAAGTCATCTAACTGGAAGAAACACATTGCAAAGTTGCCATCACAGTGTTGCTTGGGTTGCTTGAAACTGGAGCTTCAGCAATTGCTACAATAAAGGGAGGAAGAAATACTTGAAACCTTACTAGCTTTATCCACAGAGTTTCAGTATGGCAACCCAGGTATCAGGCTGCCAATCTCAGTGTCATCCCTCTGACTTTTAAAGGAGTTAAGCTGCTTTCTCATAATGTTTCACTTGTACACAATTCACATCTTTTAAAAGTGCAAAGCCAGTGATCACAAGTCTATGGCTCAACTAATTGTGAAGTCCTACAAGGCTGACCATCTCTATAATTTGGATTCATCAGATTGTGAGTGGTTGTGGGCTATACCACTTTCTCATACATGCAGTCCTTAAACTACTGTAACTATACACTGAACACCAGTGGAATAATTCTGATTCTTTTGGACAGTTCAGAAAAAAGATCCAAGGAATTAATTTCCCTGGAGGATGGATGGGTGAAAAGGAAGGGTCAAGTAAAACAACGATAATAACTCTTTCTGGATTTGGGTTCAAAATCTTTGATGAACTACCATGCACATATCAGTGGGATGGAGAACCGTTATAAAAATAGGACAACACCTTTTTTAGAAAAAAAAAAGTTCATACATTTACTGGAACTTTCTATCCAACAAGTCTGGTGCTCCTGTGTCTTCAAGTTTTGTCACAGGCTTAAAATCACCTACCTCTGAAAAATTTCAGGGCCAGAAGATTTTTGAAAATCCAGCTTGAATCATGGCAAGATGGCTTGGTGTTACTAGGACTTTGGGTGAGTCAAGCTACTGAAAGTCATATTGTGTGCAGATAGGAGAGTCCCAGGGGAGCTATACAATTTCCAGACAC
The DNA here is from genome assembly GCA_006410875.1 of Neotragus pygmaeus. NCBI lineage: Eukaryota > Metazoa > Chordata > Mammalia > Artiodactyla > Bovidae > Neotragus > Neotragus pygmaeus. Next base: position 446,906 of record SJYV01009901.1, read on the forward strand.
AAGTGTAACTGGCTCGGGGAAGATGAAGATGGCTCCTGGGGAAAGAGAGCAGACCTTCATGTAAGGTCTGTCAGATTCTTTTTTGGAACTCAACACTGAGTCTTGCATTAGAGGTTAAACTAAGTCACATAGAAGTGAAAACCAATCTGTGTTAGTTTTGGAGTTCTTGCTCATAATTAGAAAAAAATAGGCATTGAACAATTTAGAAGTACATAAGACCAAGAAGGATATTGTTTGGTGCAACACAGTTTATTTCTCAAAGGCCTTACTATAAATTGCTATGTGTGTGGATGTGCTTTTGTACATAATTCCCTTTCTTCCTGAAACTTGGTGTATTCTAAGCATTAGCTTAAGAAAAGTACCAATCTCCACATTTCTTTTCATTTAATCTTTATGGGATTTGCTCTCTTCTCTTACCAGTGCTCACATTTTTGGAATTTAATTTTACGTCACCATGATGGTACTTTCTTATTTCTCTGAATCTCATTTTTGGTCAAAAATTGTTCCTCACTTTTTTTAAACTCTTACCATTTAGTCTATATATCTCTTAATCAACTTAATAGTTTCTGCTTCTTCATATTGTATTTGTAAGTCTTATTTCCTGTTGGATTCTGAGCTTGTTATATGTAAAACATTGTTTTGAACTTCTATCATTGCACTTGATTACTTGGTGGAGTTTTTTTTTTTTTTTTTTAAGATTATAAACAATCTTCCCTGGACTTCCCTGGTGGTCCAGTAGCAGTTAAGACTTCCACGTCCAAAGCAGGTGGTAGGTAGGTAAAGGTAGGTAGATAAAGTCGCTCAGTCGTGTCCGACTCTTTGTGACCCCGTGGACTGTAACCTACTAGGCTTCTCCGTCCATGGGCTTCTCCAGGCAAGATACTGGAGTGGATTGCCATTTCCTTCTCCAGGGTATCTTCCCGATCCAGGGATTAAACCCGGGTCTCCTGCATTGGAGGCAGACGCTTTAACCTCTGAGCCACCAGGGAAGCCCTAAGCAGGTGATGTGGGTTCAATTCCTTGTCAGGGAGCTAAAATCCCACATGCCTCACAGCCAAAAATCCAAAAGGTAAAACTGAAGCAATATTGTAACAAATTAAACAATGAAGACTTTAAAAATGGTAGGTGGCTCAGACAGTAAAGAATCTGCCTGCAGTGCAGGAGACCTGGTTTTGATCCCTGGATCTGNGGAAGCCCTAAACAGGTGATGTGGGTTCAATTCCTTGTCAGGGAGCTAAAATCCCACATGCCTCATAGCCAAAAATCCAAAAGGTAAAACTGAAGCAATATTGTAACAAATTAAACAATGAACACTTTAAAAATGGTAGGTGGCTCAGACAGTAAAGAATCTGCCTGCAGTGCACGAGACCTGGTTTTGATCCCTGGATCTGGAAAATTCCCTGGAGAAGGGGGATCTTCTCCAACTCCAGTACTCTTGCCTTGAGAATTCCATGGACAGAGGAGCCTGGTGGGCTACAATCCATGAGGTCGCAAAAAATCAGTCATGACTGAGTGACTAACACATATATACATGTTAAGAAAGTCTTGGAAAAAAGAAAGCAAACAGCTACCTTTTGTTGTATGTGTGCATTTTTGCTTATGGAAGAAACTACCAACACGTGAATATTTATATTTCTTTCTCACAGCACAGCACTCAAAAAAGTTTGTCAAAGAGCTTCCCTGCCATGACCTAGACCTACAATGTAATCTCTGGGCTCTTTGGTTGCAGAAATGCAAATGAGCATATTAAACTTAACTTTGTCCATTATCAAAGAACCAGACTCTTTAATGCTTGTTTGTTTTTATAATATATTTGAGAAATGAAGATAATGACATTTGCTAGTTTTATTACCTAATGGATTAAAATATTTTATATGCAAAATAAATAAAAGTTTTGGGAGACATTTAATGTAGCAAAAAAAAAAAAATCTTGACACTTTGAACACTTAGAAGACCAGTAGCAAAATAAATGGCTTGTGCTCGGGAGCCTCCAACAGATGTCTTCTGACCTGTTGCTTATCAGAATTCAGATGTACAAAGTTTTATAAGCCATGCAATTTGGGAACTTATATTCATTGGACTCATAGGACTATCTATTTATCTTTACTACTTCACATGGGGCTTCCATGGTGGCCCAGATAGTAAAGAATCTGCCTGCAATGTAGGAGACCTGGGTTCAATACCTGGGTCTGGAAGATCCCCTGGAGAAGGGAATGGCTACTCACTCACCCTAGTACTTGTACCTGGAGAATCCTATGGACAGAGGAGTCTGGTGGGCTACACTCCATAGGGTCACAAAGAGTCAGACATGACTGAGTGACTAACACACACTTCACATATTTGCATACATATGTATAGGAATAAAGATTCTTTGTGACAATATGAATATCTATTATTGACCTCAAATCATTGCTCATGGAGGCAGGTAAAGTGTTGGTTGTACAAACTTTCTTACATTTCTTCTTGGAAGACATTGTGAGGGAATCCTATGTTAGTTTTAACTTGAGAAAATCCTTTCATTTGGTAAAGAATTTATACTGATACAAAGTGACAAGTGAATTATTACACAGTAGAACCATTTGCTTACACGGCATGATAATATGCTTATGCATGTTATCATGTCTCTGTAATGTTACCTGGATTATATTACCTGGACAAACCACCACATGTTAATGAGTTCAGTTCTCTCCCTCCAGTTATTTAGGGTAAAATCATGCTTCCCAATGCAAACTATTCCGTGGTCCATAAATAAAAAGATGTAAGAAAGCAAAACCGTATTCCTATCTATATGAATGAATGTGACTATATTAATCTCCCCCAGGGCACTAAGCTTATAATTTATATTACATCTAATAGTCTATTTTAAAATGAACAGAATGTTAAAATAAATTACATTCTTCACATCACATGGGCTTGTATCCAGTACTTAACCTCCTGTCAGCAAACATGTAAGTCTTGCAGTCAGCTGTTCCTCTGTCTGACACGTGCCACGGCACACAGCTGGCTTGCTTGGCTTGCCTTGTTTAATGTGCCTCCAGTTTGTTTTCCAGCATTGCTTTGTGGATGGCTGCACATGCTCTTAGGGCAGTATCCAGTACTTTCCAGTGAACAGAAAAGAAGGTTGCTGACAGAGCAAAAGCTTCACTACCCCATGAAAATGAAAAGGGTCTTATAAATCATGATTATCATGTTTTGTACAAAAGGTTCAGATATTCCGATATTGATACGAACAAATGTAATTGTCTTTTCCATTTAAACTTTTCTTTTTTTTTTTTAACAATCCCAAGTTGTACCATCCACGTGTAGCTATAGGTGGTAGTGAAGTGGAAAATTATAGAAGCTAGACGATTCCATAGGGGTCACAATGATGACCAGCAAGATTTATCTTTTGGTTCCTTTAAGCTTCAGTGCAGATAGAAAATGTGTAACTCTGATAGGCTGAAAGTTTTCTGCCACTAAATATAAAAATAGCAAAACTTGAGATGAGGATTGAGAAGAAAGAGAGTCATTTTCAACACTGAAGCTAAGACATGTACTTAATTTACCAATGTCTCTAACAGATTTCTAATTTTTTTCCAATGAGCTAGAAAAGGTCTGGCTAGAGTAGAACCAATAAAGACAAACACTGAACTAACTACTTTAGAGAGAATGCAGGAGTTAGTGCTAAGCAATGGTATAGCTTTGAAAGCTGTTTAAAGTCTCAGTGAGGAAGAAAGAATAATGAAAATGATGGTGCTAACTAATTCATTCAGAGGGTTGTGAGGTATATTGCATTTAATCTTCCACAAAATTCATGAGGTAAATAAGAATATATTTACAGTCATTCTTACATTTCAAATAAGGGAAACGAGAATTAGTTAAGGTCCTGTGTCCAGGTATACTATTGAGCAAGTATGCTGTACGGGTATGATAAATGATAGATTTTCTTTCTAAATCTGTAACATTTTATGCTTTCCAGTTTACTCAAAGAGTTTATCTTAGAGATCAGTTCAGTTCAGTCGCTCAGTCGTGTCTGACCTTTTGCGACCCCATGAAGTGCAGCATGCCAGGCCTCCCTGTCCATCACCAACTCCCAGAGTTCACTCAGACTCACGCCCATCAAGTCAGTGATGCCATCCAGCCATCTCATTCTCTTCTCATGTCGTCCCCTTCTCCTCCTGCCCCCAAACCCTCCCAGTATCAGAGTCTTTTCCAATGTGTCAACTCTTCACATGAGGTGGCCAAAGTACTGGAGTTTCAGCTTCAGCATCAGTCCTTCCAAAGAAATCCCAGGACTAATTTCCTTTAGGATGGACTGGTTGGATCTCCTTGCAGTCCAAAGGACTCTCAAGAGTCTTCTCCAACACCACAATTCAAAAGCATCAATTCTTCGGTGCTCAGCTTTCTTCACAGTCCAANTTTCGCCTCTCTTCTTTTCACAGCTATTTGTAAGGCCTCCTCAGACAGCCGTTTTGCTTTTTTGCATTTAGGTGCTTCCAAATCAGTTAAAATTTGGATAAAGCAACACTCCTGAGGAATATTAATTATCATATTCCTGTCACTAATAAATAATATTATTATTTTCTCCCCAAAGGAATTGTATAAACATTTATACACTGGTATAGTGTATAAGGCTGTAATATGTTGTCTCAGTAAGATCGCCACACATTTTTGTATGCCAATGTACCAGGTAAACTTTAACTTGAATTTAATAATACTAAATAAAAATTTGAGTAGATAACAATATATATAAAAATGGTAGATTTCCAGGTGATTCAGTAGTAAAGAATCGATCTGCCAAGCAGGAGACATGAGTTCGATCTCTGGATTGGGAAGATACACTGGACAAGGAAATGGAAACTCATTCCAGTATTCTTGCCTGGGAAATCCCACGGACAGAGGAGCCTGGTATGTTACAGTCCATGGGGTCACAAGAGTTGGACATGACTTAACGACTAAACAACAGCAACAATATGATATGTGGATAAATAATTTTATTTAAATAATACTCTGTCTTAGAAGAGCAATTGCTTTTCTCTTTAAGTAAGAATTATTTTTATTAAGGTTGTTATTAAAATTTAAAATCAGAATCATTAAGTATATTATATATAATTCATCACCAATTTATTTATCCTTCTTTCAACATGGAGTTCAATAAGTACTAGGGACATATACTAGGCACAATGACTGCAATTTCACATCTAGCTTAACTAGAACAGAAAACAAAACAAAATAAAACCTTACAGAGGGAAATAAAATTAAAAAAACATATGATGTGGTTAGAAATACTTTCCTGATAGCTGGTATCAGGAATTTTTAGAAACATTGCTAAGTGATTGTTTCAGCTATGTTTCCCTAAAAGTGAAGGTGAAGTCAGTCGCCCAGTCGTGTCTGACTCTTTGCAACCCCATGGACTGTGGCCTACCAGGCTCCTCTGTCCATGGGCTTTTCCTGGCAATAGTACTGGAGTGGATTGCCATTTCCTTCTCCAGGGGACTTTCCCGACCCAGGGATTGAACCTGGGTCTCCCAGATTGTGAACAGATGCTTAATCTGAGCCACCAGGAATGTTAAATATTGCTTTGACCTTTCATTTATTTATATTTCAATATGCATATGACATTGTGCTGGGAAAAAAGGTTAATATGCCCATTTTTTGCACCACTCTTTAGTGTAAGGTAAATGGAAGAAAGACGTGCCAAAATTCAATCCATAAATATTACACGTATGACTTTAGAAAAAAGATGCTCCATTGTGTCTGACTCTGTGGTTCCATGGAATGTAGCCCACCAGGCTCCTCTGTCCATGGAATTTCCCAGGCAAGAATATTGGAGCCAATTGCTATTTCATACTCCAAGGGATCTTCCCTACCCGGGGATCTAACCTGCATTGATTTTGTCTCCTGCATTGGCAGGCAGATTCTTTACCACTAGCGCCACCTGGGAAGCCCACGACTGTAGAAATGTGCACAAATTGCAGTAGAGACACAAAAGAGGGAAAGTGGGGAGGTGTGCTGTCTACTTTGGAGTGGTTTCTTCAGGAAATATCCCATAGAAGAGGTGACAGGTAACAGGATAAGGGTGGGGAAGATTCCAGGAAAAGGCAGAGCAGAAAGCAGCTTGTAGAGTGTAATATTTCTGTTTTATGAAGTTGTTTTCCTTTTATAAAAAAATAACTTACTTATTGATTTTTGGCTGTGCTAGGTATTCTTTGCTTTGTGTGGGCTTCAGTTGTTTCACGATGTGTACAATCTTTCCAGACCAGAGATCGAAACTGTGTCCTGCGCTGGCAGGTGGATTTCTAGTCCCCTGTGCCACCATCCCACTGCACCACCAAGGAAGTCCCTGAAGCTGTNGTATTCTTTGCTTTGTGTGGGCTTCAGTTGTTTCACGATGTGTACAATCTTTCCAGACCAGAGATCGAAACTGTGTCCTGCGCTGGCAGGTGGATTTCTAGTCCCCTGTGCCACCATCCCACTGCACCACCAAGGAAGTCCCTGAAGCTGTTTTCTTTTTCCTTAAAATTTTACTAACATCTTCCCTGGTGGCTCAGTGTAAAGAATCTGTCTGCCAATGCAGGAGATGCCAGTTTGGGAAGATTCCCTGGAGAAGGAAGTTAGGGAAGATGCCCTGGAGAAGGAAGGTAGGAAAGATCCTCTGGAGAAGGAAATAGCAACTCATTCCAGTATTCTTGCCTGGGAAATCCCACGGACAGAGGAGCCACTAGGCTGCAGTCCATAGGGTTGCAAAGAATTGGAGAAGACTTAGCTTTAAACAACAATATTCACATTGACTTTAAATTTGAGCAATGAAATTGGACTTTATATTAAGTACTACAAAATTCAGTCCCTCTTTTGAACCTTTGGATTTTCTTGAATCGAGAAATCTGCTTACAAAATTGTACCCAATGTTCAAATAGGATGTTACCCGTTGTTTATGGCCACTTGAAGCCATAACTGGATTTTTTTCAGTTCATGAACTTATTTTTGATGGTTATAACTTTAATGCAGTTTGGAGTTTACAAAGGTAATTGCCAATGAATTTTGGTTCTTGTTTATACCCATCTGAAAGTAACTTAAAGGTCACCTCCTTGTCAAGAAATTTAAGGTAAGAAAATTTTGTTTCTGTATCTTAAAAACTCTTCCTGAATGAAAATGTCCTATATCATGTGTCAATAAGTCACCTATTATCTTGTATAATATTATCTTTCATCTAAGATCTGTAAATATTCTTATTTACTGTTCTTAAATACACATAAAACTTTAACTTAAAATGCATAGAGAAAAATATTAAAAACTATAATAAAATATTACTACTAGCTGTATGCACAAATTATGTATGCTTGTTATTTTCTTCTGTATTTTTCAGTTTTGTTAGTAGGCATATAATATATTTAAAATAATATATTTGTTTATAAAGCACCTAAAATTCTACATATATTTTAAAAATTATGCAAAAGAGTGTGAAGCAAAAATGCTAAACGGAATTAGTTCTGATGGCAAAGGTTGAATGTTTTCTGAGCCTAAGAATATTTTGATTCTTCTTTTTCTTTTCATGTTGTAACATTACTGCTCATATATGAATTTTATGGAACATACAGTTTTCACTTTTATAAAAATTTATTACTATAGTCCAATACCTAAGAGGATAACTTAGGCCATAAGTTTCTATACATACAGATTGATAAATAATTTCAGGTTGACTAAAGTGATAATGTAGATATAAGAAGCCAAATATATTTGCCCTATGTTGTCCTGTAAACTGGTCATGGTGAAATTGACAGTCATTTCCATAGTTAAATTCTCAAATGGGAAATCTGTATCTGTGGCCTAAAGATATTTCTAGCCATGGTATAACTGACATTTTCAAAAATGTATTTTAAAGTCTCAATTCCCTTCATCCACCTTGTTATCAGAAGTCTTAAAAATTTGTAATGTATCAGTTTATTTTTTTCAATTCCCAGACCCTTGAAGTAAGGATTAAGCTTAATAATATTAACAGTTGTATGACAATCATGGTTCATTTGATTTACTCTCACATGGAAACAGAATCAAGACTTTGTCTTTTCTTCTCAGTTACTGATTTCTTAAAGTAGATAGTTAGGTAATTTAAAAAAAAGAAGTAAATGAATTTTAAAATAGCCATGTTAACCTAGATTCATTATCAGTTCCTTAAATATAATTTTTATACCAACTTCTCAGTCTTCCCTCTTTTTTATTCTCCAGTGGTATGAATTATTTTATTGATTAGGAAGCTACAGTCTGAATACATAATCAAAATTCACATGAAAAACACATTTTAGTAAGAAATTAATAGTTTGAATAGTGAAAATCCAATTTTCCTGTGTTCAATCTTGTCATGTTTTCCCATTATTTCCCACATGTACTCCAAAGATCACTGATTCTTAGAACTGTGTAGATAATAAAATAAAATAATTATATAAAATATGTTTTTTCAAGGCTAATATCTAGTTCTCTCATATAAACATAGTTATATTCTATATTCAGAAGCAAAATATATTATTAGAGAATTAAGCAGCTTTGAATATGTACTATTATTGAAAAACTCATACAATAAATTTTCATATGTTGTTTCAGAAATTATATACTTTATTGAAAACAAGCTATTAATGTAAAGCTAACAAAAAACACTAAAAGAATTCTAAATTTTAGGGAATTGTTATATGATAGGCAATGAGCTACAGGACTTTCGACAAGCATTATCTATTTTAATCCTCCTAAGACTCTAGTAAGTGGATACCATGATATTCATTTTTCAATCAAGGAAAAAATCAGGCTTTAGGGAATGTTTAATAAACTTGTACTGGGTCACATAGTTGCTGAGATTCAAGCCAAAGATCTATTTGACTTTATGTATTATGCGCAAACATTATACTATCTTGTCTCTCTTCACGTAGTGACAGTGATTCATTATCAACTAGATTCTAATGCTTAGCTTTCCTGTACAAAATAAAGTATACCTTCATATGACAAAAGATACTTATGCATAAATTTCACCTGCCAAACTAACCCATGGTAGTAAATGGCAATGATTAATTAGGAGAAATAATGTTTTGCAGTTATGATGGCATGTTTATGTCACTAGTGCTGAAATTTCATGTTTTTGCTAGTATAAAAATAAAAAACAGGACCCTGGTGGTATAGCAGGTAATAGGTACAGCAGGTAAGAATCTGCCTACCAATAGACCTGGATGCAATCCTTGGTCAAGGAAGACTCCACATGCCATGGAGCAGCTAAGTCCATATGCCACAACTGCTTAGCCTGCCCTCTAGAGCTGGGGAGTCCCAACTAGAGAGTCTGGGCGCCTAGAGCCTGTGCTCTGCAGCAAGACAAGCCACTGCATAAGAGCAGCCTTGCTTGCCACATCAACAGGGAGTCATTTGCAGCAATGAAGACCCAATGCTACCAAAAATAAAATGAATAAGTAAAATAAATCAAAATAGATTCTAAAATATTACAATAAACAAAGGAAATGTTCAAGTCCAAGATAAGAAATGGGGATAGAAAGAGAGCTCTTCATTTTTAAATGATGCAGATAATGAGGTTATATACAAATAGAAGCAGTGAATGCCCTTCTTTACCAGGCCCCTAAATTCCTGCTAGAGATAACCATTCCCCCCAACCAACCCTAACCAGGTAAGTTAATTTTCCAGGGCCTTTTCTACACACACACACACACACACACACACACACACACAGAACACACACACCTACCTTCTTCTTAAAATAACACATATATTGAGTCACTATATGTACTAACTTGTTTTTTTTTTTAATCTCTTCATATATGCTGGAAATTCTTTCATATTCAGTTCAAGTAGGGTACTTTTTTTCTTTTATATAGCTTAACATTCCAGTTGAAACACTTAATTATATGACCATTGCCTTATAAATATATTTGTTAGCTATTTCCAAATATTCTCTATAAAAAAATACTATAGTAAAGATTTGGGTTATATACTTTTGTGCATAATTTTTGAATATAATCTTAGTGAAATTCTGTGTCAAAGGGTAGGTGCATTTACGATAGATACTGCCAACTTCCTTTAACCTTGTAATATATTTCTGTGTATTAAATGTAACACATTTAGAACTGGTTCTGTGTTTATTGTCAGCATTTCAAATAGACCTCACCACTTCCCAATAAATTTAAGCAGATCTGTGAGATTGTTGTTGACAGCTTGGTTAAATAAATTTTCTTAGCTCTTCCAATCTGTGTGATTTTAATTTCTCCAGAGCCAGAGACATTACTGAAAGGGGTCCTTTTAATTAACATAGCAACAACAATGTATTTGTGTATGGTAGCATTTATTAAGTAGACTGATTTTTCACAGAAAATGTGCATGTTTCATAAAACAGTTCAGAATTTTTTGATGCCCTGTGGCCTTAATTGCTTTTATCATAATTTTTCAGAGGTTTGACTAATTCTAAAATTCCTCTCATTTTGCTAAGCTTATCTTTGAAATAATAGCTTAGACTTTAATGCACTCATTTTTCCTAGAAATATATTATACATGTGCAGTAATAACTCATCAATATAAAATATTATAGATATGAATCACTTATAATTAATATAATATTTGATTTTATACATTAACCAATGACTTAAAATGTTTAAAATTTCTAGCCTTTAAAGTTAGTGTATCTAGTCCAGAAAGCATTAAACACATGTTGTCAAAACTGATCCATCAACTGCCATCTTTTCATATCACTTTTCACACTACTTTTCTTCGTCTTTTTTTTAATATTTATTTTAATTGGAGGCTAATTATTTTACAATATTGTAGTGGTTTTGCCGTACATTGACATGAATCAGCTGTGGGTGGATATGTGTCCCACACCCAGGACCTCCCTCCCACCTCCCTCCCCATCCCATCCCTCAGAGTCATCTCAGTGCACCAGCCCTGAGCACCCTGTCTCATGCATCAAACCTGGACTGGCAATCTGTTTCACATGATAACATACATGTTTCAATGCTATTTTCTCAAATCATCCCACCCTCACCTTCTCCCACTGAGTTCAAAAGACTGTTCTATATTTCTGTGTCTCCTTTGCTGCCTACATATACGGTCTTCATCTTTCTTAAAACAAATTTGACCATATCACTCCCAAGCATGAGATAGTTCATGACTTCATTTGCTAATGATGCAGAGTTCAAATTTTTTCACAATTTACTGAAAGTTCTTGTGATTTTCTCTGGCCCTTCTCTACAGTTGACAGCATTCCATCTTATGACCATGTGCTACATCTGTTCAAACATTTTTCCTACTTCCCATCCCAGCAGCTCAAGTGATGCTTCCCCTATGAAACAGTGTGAGATTCTTCCCTCTTTTAGGTAGAAGTAGTCAGCCTTTGATTGTGTGGATCACAATAAACTG
>SJYV01009902.1:0-13539 GCA_006410875.1 Neotragus pygmaeus
TTTTTTCCAAACTAAGCTCCATTATATGTTTTTACTATAATATGCAGTAACAGAAAAATGCAGTCTCAACTGCATGATCAATAAAAAAAATACATAGTGAGTCTCCTGACGAAAACAGGAGATTGGGTTATTCCTCAAAGGATCTGGGAAATATTTGTGAACTAGACTTTATCCATTTAAATTTAGAGTCAAATGTTCTGAATTTGGCTTAGCATGAGAGGAATTCCTAAGGAGAAATTTGGCATTCCTAAGAAAAGTAGAGAATAAATCAATGTTAGGTGTATTCTGCCCATGGTGGGCAGTATAGTTACTTACTTCTCTTTTGTTGTAAATAAGTCATGGTTGTGTTTGTCTTTACCTGACTGCTGTTTTTGTGCTATAATGAGTAATAATTCTGATGATATGCAGCTGAAATCAGGCCCATAAGACACCTGGCACACCATGCAACAGGAAATTTATCAATTATGTGTCTTTCCTCATTTAATTCCACAACAAAATTAGCAACTAGCACCCACATTTTTGAGCTTCCTTAGTGACTCAGATGGTAAAGGATCTGCCTGCAATGCAGAAGACCCGGGTTCATTCCCTGAGTCGGGAAGATCCCCTGGAGAAGGAAATGGCCACCCACTCCAGTACTCTTGTCTGGAAAATCCCATGGACAGAGGAGTCTGGAAGGCTCTAGTCCATTGGGTCACAAAGAGTCAGACACAACTGAGAGAGCCATTTCACAGAGAGAATGCTAAGGCTCTGCAACTAAAATATCTTGCTTGTGACCAGTGAGTGGCAGAACTGAGGTTCAAGTATAGTTTTCTTCAGTGCCATGACTCACAGACCTCAGAGAATAGATTTGAAAGTCTATGGGATCCACTATGAGAAAGCCTGTGTTATTATATGCATCTTTATTGTATCATAGTAAAATATTTATTTTTCTATTTCTGCCTATAAATTCCTAGGTCCTGAGGGATAAGTATTCTGGTTCTTTGTATCTCTAGAGTTCAGTACAGCATTATTGATTTAATATATTAAAGAGGTCTAACAGAGAGTTCCTCTAGATTGCCCTAGAAAGTGATTCATTACCCTGTTCCAAGCAGATGAAAAAACAACTGAGACATAACAAATAAACAGAACACTAAGTAATTGAAAGTCAGTGACCCAAAGTCTATAAGACAAGAGGGTGTTGTACAGCAGAGAATGTGTAGTCTTCCTAGAGATACCAGTCAAATGCTTCCTTGACTCTGAGCCTTGAGTGGATCTTCTCTCTGGGAGGAAGCTACAGGGTGATAAATAACTCCCCCAATCCCTCCTCACTCTTCTCTCCACTCTCTCAAGCATGCTTCCTGACAGATAAAGAACACTGAGTAATGTTTCTTAAGTGAATATAATAATAAAACAGATGACACTCCACCAGTAAGTTAACCACATGGTATTGGCACCCAGCATCTGAGAGCAGAGCCTAGGGATCACACATCCATGGACTGTCACAGACTAGGGTGCAGACTGGAGTGACCTCTGGGTCATTCTGGAGTCCTCGTGGGTGGACCACTTGGCGTCAGTATAGCAGCCTTGCGCAGAGGCCCTGGTCTGGTCTGGGGGGTCAACACAAATGCCCCAACATGTCTACCCAATAGGCACAATGTCAAAGCAAGATCACAGGAAATTCTTTCATGAGGAAGGCTTTAGGATGTCTAGGAACTTAGGCTATTTTCTGGGTTTGGGTAGAGTTCTGAGAGGTGTGATATACTCTAGAGACGGCTCAGGTCTTTTGTTTTATGGTTGCTTCCAGCATTATAATTAAGAAGGGAGACTTGTAGAATTACAAAAAGTAAATTCTACCATGTGAAAAAATTCTATTGTTTGCCTCCAGTGACATTACAGAAATGAAATCAACTCCCTTTCTCTGCTTAGATNGTCAGTATAGCAGCCTTGCGCAGAGGCCCTGGTCTGGTCTGGGGGGTCAACACAAATGCCCCAACATGTCTACCCAATAGGCACAATGTCAAAGCAAGATCACAGGAAATTCTTTCATGAGGAAGGCTTTAGGATGTCTAGGAACTTAGGCTATTTTCTGGGTTTGGGTAGAGTTCTGAGAGGTGTGATATACTCTAGGAGACGGCTCAGGTCTTTTGTTTTATGGTTGCTTCCAGCATTATAATTAAGAAAGGAGACTTGTAGAATTACAAAAAGTAAATTCTACCATGTGAACAAATTCTATTGTTTGCCTCCAGTGACATTACAGAAATGAAATCAACTCCCTTTCTCTGCTTAGAGTTCCACACAGGAGGCTAGACGAATGTGACAGATATTGTAATTTGAATACAATTGTTCACTTAGCAACCCCCCTGGAAACCCGTCTCCTGCAACTTGGCTTTTTGAGTAGAGCTCTTGAGATGTCCTCTAAAAGAACAAAGCCCAACAAGGTCTGAGAACAGGAAATTATAACAGTTTCATCAAACCAGTCCTCTCCAAAATTCCCCTCTGCCCGGCTGTGTTGCCCCAGGCTCAGAATCCTGCTTCAACAAAGTCGGAATCCAGAAGCTTACCTGTGCAGAATGAGGTGTGCTGACGCTCCAAATTCTGTATTCTGGAAATAAGGAAAGTATGCACACTTTGTCCACTTTTCATTCTTAAATCTGTGTCTTTTATACAGGAGAACCATTATTTCTTCCTATTGAATTAACTGTCCTCTTCATCACGCATTTAGCAGAGCTTCTTGGTAGATACCACAGAGAGCTCTGGAAAAAAACAGTTGTTGTAAGTATTATTCTTTTGTCATCATGAGAATACTCTTGTGTTTTATTTTCTTAGTCCTTTGCCTAAATAGAAAACAAAGCTATGTGGGAATGCTAAGTCGCTTCAACTATGTGCAACCCTATGGGCTGTAGCTCACCAGGCTCCTCTGTCCATAGAATTCTCCAAGCAAGAATACTGGAGTTGGTTGCCTTGCTCTCCTCCAGGGATCCTCCAGACCCAGAGACCGAACCCACCTCTCCTACTTCTACCTGCTTTGGCAGGTGGGTTCTTTACAACTAGCGTCACCTGGGGAGCCCCAGAAAACAAGGTTACTTTCTCAAAACTCGTTCTTTTCAGATGGCCTAGGAATAGCAAAGAGGGTGTGGCTGAGGGGTGACCAAATGAGGAGGGCTGAGCTCAGCCCAGGGCCTTTGAGTTTTGCGGGTGCTGAGGCTGGACATACTCCCTGGAAACTTGGAGGAAAAGTCCTTCAGTCATTCCCGAAGACTTTCTCACCAAAAGGGTTTGTAGCTTCCATTAAAGCAATTTATGTGCAAACAATAAGCTGTCCCCTTCGTGGAGAATTTCAGAAGCTTGATTACTTTTCATAATCCAAAAAAGGTTAAATACATTGGGGATCTTGTGTCCTCAACTCACCTTGATTTGTGTTTGAAGAATATATGGGGTTAAATGGCAGATAAAACCGATTCCTGCTTCCCTGTAAGATGGTCTCCATCTTCATGCCTGTGAAGCTTTCCACACGTACTACACATTCTTTCCCAGTCCCCTCTGATCTCTAGACACTAGGAAGGCACAGTTGCTATTTCACACATCTTTATCTTGGAAAGTTTCAAATCAGAGCCTAGGGTATAATGCAAATAAAGACCTAAACAGTATTAAGGAAAGCAATTTGACACTTTATGAATTTCATCTCCTCCAAGCCAGCTCATAGAGAGATTATGTACAGAGAGGAACAGGTTACTGCTTGCATAACTGATTGAAAATTGGTGCTAATTGGCTTGAGGTTTAAGTGAGGGAGCTCTATCAGACAGCTGGCCCAGTTGAGGGTTCTGTATCTGAAAGCGCTACATGGAAATAGATTTTATCTCTATGTGATGATGTTTATTCTCTGAAAATTAGGTTAAAATGGAAGACATCATTTCCCTCATCCTCAATTAAAACAGATAGCTCACGTTTAACTCAACTGTAGCATCCGTGGGCCTTGGAGATAAATTTCCTCTATTTTACAAGTAAGTCACTGCCTGTGCATTTTCCTGTGACAAGAGGCCTAGAGGATCAGAGTATTTCAGAAAAGGTTAAAAGAAATTGTACCACATCCAGGAAGGCTAATTTTCATGCATCAAGGTTCTTTGAGCTGAATTTGTGTAATGAGTGCACTGGAAATTGAAAGACGAGATTAAAGTGCTGTTTGTCATGTACAGAGATTTCAGAAATGCTTATCAGCCCTGCGCAGCTGAACACAGTGCAGATTAAAACCCGATCTGACAGAAAGGGAGGCTGACTGCAAATGCCGGGCTTTACATCCATGCTAATTAGAAAGTGCATATTAAACATGGGGCTGATGAGGAGAGCAGCTGCAAAGGTCTTTATCTATATTAAGAGACTGTCCACCTACATAATAAGAGTAATTACCAATGAGAGAATTCTTAAAAAGAAATTGCATTTAATGACACATCATACAATTTCTCCTTGTTTCAAAAGTCTAGTACATCATCCCCCAAGAAGGTGTGACTTTATTTTCTCTCTGGAACTAGGTGACAGATGAGATTCTGAAGACAAGATCCATTCACTTATATTTCTATTAAGGCAAGACCTTTACTTGGAGAACTGCCAGTGTGGAAACTCTTGGAGTCCCCAATCCTTGTTTCTAATGAACCGGCAGGGAAAACACCTAAAAATTTTCCAACCTACGGGAATTACTTGAGAGAGATGGCACCTAAGAGCACTTTTATTGGAAAGTTGTCAATATCACTAGAACTGGACTCTATTCCTTTTTTAATTTTAAGCTTATTTATTTATTATTTTTGGCTGTGCTGGGTCGTCACTGCTGTGTGGGCTACTCTCTAGTTACGTTGCGTGGGCTTCTCATCGTGGTGGCTTCTCTTGTTGTGGAGCATGGACTCTAGGATTTGTGGGCTTCGGTAGTTGTGGCTCGTGGGCTTAGTTGCTCCGTGGAAGGTGGGATCCTTCTAGATCAGGGATTGAATCCATGTCCCTTACATTGGCAGGCAGACTCCTTACCATTAAGCCACCAGGGAAGCCCCTCTATTAATTTTTTAAAAAACTTCCTATTAATAACTAGTAACATTAGAGCTAACTCATTGGAAAAGACCCTGATGCTGGGAAAGATTGAGAACAGGAGGAGAAGGGGACAACAGAGGATGAGATGGTTGGATGGCGTCACTGACTCAATGGACATGGGTTTGGTGATGGACAGGGAGGTCTGGCGTGCTGCGCCAGTATAGTATTGAAGGGCTACAAGAGATTTTCCTGGAGCCTCTTTGCTTCTTTTAAAAAGAAGACAACCTCCTGTGGTCCTTGGGAAGTAAGCGTAATACTCTGAATGAAAGCATCTAGTGTGCACAGCGCACTCCACAGTCAGTTCATGTCCATCACCCTTTCTCTTCTTCCTTCCTTCATCTCTTCCTTCCTTTCATTTTTCTTCATATTTTTAGGTTGAAATAAACCTATGTTATCCAACTGTTAATTAGCCTGAACATTTCTTTCTGATAAGTCATCTTCAAAATAAAATAGTTACATTTTTTCTTTGCTTGTAGTAGTTGTTTCCTGAAAATCTAGACACATAATAAATAAAACAAAATCTAATAAATGATCATTGCTGTTTAATCACTCAGTCATGTCTGACTCTTTTGTGATCCCATGAACTGTAGTCCACCAGGCTCCTCTGTCCATGAGATTTCCTAGGCAAGAATATTGTAGTGGATTGCCATTTCCTTTCTCCAGGGGCTCTTTCCCACCCAAGGATCGAACCCACATCTCCTGCATTGCAGGAGGATTCTTTACCATTGAGCTACCTGGGGAATCCCAAATGATCATTGTGAACTATTAAAAACAGCACCCCAGAAATTCAGCCTGTCAGGGAAGGCAAAGTGAGAAATCAAAAGTCATAAAAACTACATAAATGTGCTACTGAAAGACATGCTATTTTGTCTTTATTATTGTTAATATAATTCAATAGAATTCTTCAAGATTTCAGAGGGAATGTCTAAATATCTAACATCCATTTAGATACTTAGAAGCAATTTAACACCTGGCTTCCCAGGTAGTGCTAGTGGTAAAGAACCTGCCTGCCAATGCAGGTAGAGGTAAGAGATGTAGATTCGATCCCTTGGTCTGGAAGATCCCCTGGAGGAGGGCATAGCAATCCACTCCAGTATTCTTGCATGGGAAATCCCATGAACAGACGAGCNAAGAGATTTTCCTGGAGCCTCTTTTCTTCTTTTAAAAAGAAGACAACCTCCTGTGGTCCTTGGGAAGTAAGCGTAATACTCTGAATGAAAGCATCTAGTGTGCACAGCGAACTCCACAGTCAGTTCATGTCCATCACCCTTTCTCTTCTTCCTTCCTTCATCTCTTCCTTCCTTTCATTTTTCTTCATATTTTTAGGTTGAAATAAACCTATGTTATCCAACTGTTAATTAGCCTGAACATTTCTTTCTGATAAGTCATCTTCAAAATAAAATAGTTACATTTTTTCTTTGCTTGTAGTAGTTGTTTCCTGAAAACCTAGACACATAATAAATAAAACAAAATCTAATAAATGATCATTGCTGTTTAATCACTCAGTCATGTCTGACTCTTTTGTGATCCCATGAACTGTAGTCCACCAGGCTCCTCTGTCCATGAGATTTCCTAGGCAAGAATATTGTAGTGGATTGCCATTTCCTTTCTCCAGGGGCTCTTTCCCACCCAAGGATCGAACCCACATCTCCTGCATTGCAGGAGGATTCTTTACCATTGAGCTACCTGGGGAATCCCAAATGATCATTGTGAACTATTAAAAACAGCACCCCAGAAATTCAGCCTGTCAGGGAAGGCAAAGTGAGAAATCAAAAGTCATAAAAACTACATAAATGTGCTACTGAAAGACATGCTATTTTGTCTTTATTATTGTTAATATAATTCAATAGAATTCTTCAAGATTTCAGAGGGAATGTCTAAATATCTAACATCCATTTAGATACTTAGAAGCAATTTAACACCTGGCTTCCCAGGTAGTGCTAGTGGTAAAGAACCTGCCTGCCAATGCAGGTAGAGGTAAGAGATGTAGATTCGATCCCTTGGTCTGGAAGATCCCCTGGAGGAGGGCATAGCAATCCACTCCAGTATTCTTGCATGGGAAATCCCATGAACAGACGAGCATGGTCCATAGGGTTGCACCGAGTCGGATATGGCTAAAGTGACTTAGCATGCATGCAACAGCCATTTAATCTCTGTTGCAAGGCTTTACAAAATATTATGAAATATAATGAGCATACAAAAAAAGTTTATAAAAGTACATGTATCATTTGCCAGTAGTTGTAAAACAAATACTGATGCAACCCCATCCAGGATAAGAAATGGAGTTTAGTGACACCTATGAAGCCGTATCTTTCATGTGTGCATCTTTCCATGAGTCCTTTCCTCTTTTAAAGAGTCACCCTCTCAAAACTTAATAATAATCATTTCCTTGCTTTAATAAAACTCTTCTGTACAACAAAATGTACTCTTTCATCCCATAATCTAAACCAATTTATTTCCTGTTTTCACTTGTAGTTAATGGAAATAATTATGTATTTAATTATTAAATAATAATAATATAAAAAGAGAGACCTCTTTTCTTGAGGCCTCTTGATGTCAGTTCCTGTGTTAACTGTGTGTTAGTCTCTCAGTCATGCCCGATTATTTCCGATCCCATGGATTGTACCCCGCCAGGCTCTTCTGTCCATGGGGTTTTCCAGACAAGGATATTGGAGTGGGTTCCCATTCCCTTCTCTAGGAGATCTTTCCAACCCAGGGATCGAATCCGGGTCTCCTGCATTACAGGCAGATTCTTTACCCTCTGAGCCACCAGGAAGCCCTTATGCTAGTCAGCTGGGGCTGCTTAAAAAAATCACCACAGACTGGGGGTGGGGAGCAGTGGAGGGCTTAAACACCAGGGTCTTAGTTCTTATAGTTCTGAAGGCCGAGAAATCCAACATCAATGTCCCAGAAGATTCCGTGGTGGGTGACAAACCTCTTCCTCGCTCTCTGAGGGTCTTCTCACTGTTGTATTCTTATATAGTGGAGACCAGAGAGGAAGACCTGGTGTCTCTTCTTTTTATTTTATTAATTCCATCACAAGGGCTCTACCCCATGACCTTGACTTACTAATTATTTGCTGAAGACCGCAGCTCCCAATCCATAACACTGAGAATTAGGGTTCCAATATGTGAATGTGGGAGGGCATAAACATTTGATCCTGAATAGTCACTTTACCTTTTCCCTTGATGGCAATCAGGATCAATATTTCCAGACTGGACTTTGATCCATTCTTGGGTGGATTTAATAATATCTTAAATAAGATCCGAGCAAAAGGGGAAACAGGTACATTGGAGGGTCTTTCTCGTCTGAGATTCCTGTCTGAGATTCCTGTCTCTCATTTCCTTGCTTTAAAAAAAGAGACAAAATAACTCCAACACAAGTGAAGAGAAACTAAAGAGCCTAAAAGGTGAATTAAGAATGAAAGAGGAGAGTGAAAAAGCTAGCTTAAAACTCAGCATTCCAAAAACTAAGGTCATGGCATCTGGTCCCATCACTTCATGGCAAATAGAAGGGGAAAACGGAAGTGGAAACAATGATAGATTTTGTTTTCTTGGGCTCCAAAATCACTGTGGACAGTGACTGCAGCCATGAAATTAAAAGACACTTGCTCCTTGGGAGAAAAACTATGGCAAACCTAGACAGTGTATTAAAAAGCAGAGACATCATTTTGCCAACAAAAGTCCACATAGTCAAAGTTATGGTTTTTGCAATAGTCATGTATGGATGTGAGAGTTGGACCACAAAGAAGGCTGAGAGCTAAAGAATTAATGCTTTTGAATTGTGGTGACAGAGAAGACTCTTGAGAGTCCCTTGGACTGCAAGGAGATCCAACCAGTCAATCTTAAAAGAAATCAACCCTGAATATTCATTGGAAGGACTGATGTTGAAGCTGAACTTCCAGTACTTTGGCCAGCTGATGCAAAGAGCCAACTGTTTGGAAAAGACTCTGATGCTGGGAAAGATTGAGGGCAGGAGCAGAAGAGGGTGACAGGAGATGAGACGGTTGGATGGCATCACTGACTCAACGAACATGCATTTGAACAAACTCTGGGAGATAGGGAAGGACAGGGAAGCCTGGTGTGCTGCAGTCCATGGGGTCACAAGGAGTCAGACACAACTGAGTGACTGAACAGCTCCACCATACCACAAAAGGAGTGTGTTAGGAGACAAGGAAATTTGGCACAGGAGTATTTCTAGAAATCTCTGTAGGTCTCTGGCCCTTGGAGGACCCTTTATTCCAAAGGCAGCTTCATGTAGAAATGTTTGGAAAGAAAGTCACAGTACAGCTCAACATTATTCAAAAAAGAGATCCTGTACTTAATGATGATAAGGGAAATGGTAAGAGTGAATGCTTTTCATTTTCTTGAGCCTAAGGAGAGTTTGTGGATCTGAGCCAGTGGACACAGCTCTGCTACCCTCACTTCCCTGCTGATCTCATCACTGGGGCCTGGGCATCACAGGCTGTGGGTACCAGAACATCACTTCCTACAGACTGAAGGGAAGATACCATCATTGTTTGGTAACAAGAGGCCAAACAGAAGGTTGGAGAAGTCATGGTGAGGGTGGTGGTCCACAGGAGGGGCCTTCGCCTGAGCACCTGCCTCAGGAGGCTGACCCACCTTCCCTGTCTCAGTAGGAGTGAATGTTGCCCTTACCCAGGTCCTCAGAGGCCCTCTCAGTCACTCCCTAGGGACCAGGTTTGTTTTCCACACCTACTATAGATGGGTCTCCCCATTTTTAATCCAACACACTCAGTGATTAGAAACACTAACAACTTCCCGCCACGCCTGCCCCATGGGAGGGCCCTAGAGAAGCCTCATGCAGTTAGTTCACCTCTCATTCCTGTTTAAAATTTAAAATTTATTAAATTTTATTATTTATTATTTTTTACTATTGCTAAATAGTAAGGAAAAAAAGTAGATGTTGTGAAGTCTTTTTCAGGAGGTCGTGACCCAGCACTCAGCTGGTTTGACCTGAGTGACCTGGGATTCTAATCACTAAATGGCTTTGTGATTTTAGACAAGTTTTTCCATCTATAAAATGAACAGGTTAACTGGATTATCTGTAAGATATCATCAAGCCCCCAAATTCTCTTCTATTTGTAAACACTGGATATCAAGATCCCATATTAGAGATTTTGTTTGTATATGAATTTCATATTCAATATTTCTGTGAGGGATAAAAACCATAATAAAAAGAATGATCAAGATTATTTTTTATAAGAATGGAAACTTCAGGAATAATCAAATCACAGTGACCAAACAAAAAGCAAACAAGCAAGCAAACAAAAAACCCTTTGTATATATCTAAACCTGTTGTGTATGGATTATTTGTGTTACTCACTCAGTCATGTCCAACTCTTTGTGACCCCATGGACTGAAGCCCACCAGACTCCTCTGTCGATGGGAAGAGGCAAGAATACTGGAGTGAGTTGCCATTCCCTTCTCCAAGGGATCTTCCTGGCCCAGGGAATGAACACAGGTTCCCTGCACTGCAGGCAGATTCTTTATCATCTGAGCCATCAGGAAACCCATGATTATTTAGGTAGTCCTAAATATTTCAGAGTTGCAAATTAATGCAGGATTGGGAATAAACATTTGTTGAGCAAATACTTCATGCCAGGAATTTGCTTAGTGCATTCTTCTTGACAGTAAGACTGTAAAGACAATGGCACTCCCTTTAGAGACCAAGAAACTTAAGCGTGGCAAGTGGAAACAATTTACCCTGTGATCCATAGTGCCAAAACCCAACCTCGGCATCTCTGATATCACCCAGAAATGTGATAGGACTGCAAATTCTCAGGCCTCACTCAGACCTACTGAGAGAGAGAGAGACTCCAGCTGGGTGGCCCAGAGATGAGGTTTAACAAGCCCTCCAACAATAAAGCTTCAGAATTGCTGATCAAGTGAGTTAAAAAACAAGGAAAAATCCCAGTCCTGATATCCAAACCTGAACTCTTTCCATCACCTACAACTATTACAGAATTCCAACTTGCCTGAATCATTTCTGGTTGATTTTCTTCAACCTATTTCAGATGTATTTTCCAGGCAGGGAATATTACAATCACATCTTTACCAAGTCAACTAAAGAGAAGTGAGAGAGTTAAAGCAGGACAATTTCAAGTTTGAGAGATAAAAAGAAAAGTGGGAATTTTCGAGAAGACTCATGACAATAATTTATATCTAATTGTATTATACAGATATAATGCATAATACAAAACTTTGCCTCTGTACCTTAGAGGCACAAATGAACAGACTTGATAATCTATGAGGTCCTTGTCATTCTATGAGTTTTCTGATTTGATTTTGGAGGTGGTTCACCACTCTTTCTAAATTTATAATAGCAGGTTTTATTCAAGAAATGGATTTGATGGACACGGGCAGCGGGGAGGAAGGAGAGGGTAAGACAAACGGAGAAAGTAGCGTGGAAGCATATACACTACCATATATAAAATAGATAGCCAATGGGAGTTTGCTTTATGACTCAAGGAACTCAAACGGGGATTCTACGACAACTTAAAGGTATGAGAAAGGGTGGGTCGTGGGAAGGAGGTTCAAGAGGGAAGGGACATATGTACACCAAGGCTAATTCATGTTGATGTATGGCAGAAATCAAACCAATATTGTAAAGCAATTATCCTTCAATCAAAAATAAATAATTTTTTAAAGTAAAACAATGCAATCATTTAAAAATATCATGTATAAAATTAAAGCAAGACCAGATTTTACTTTTTTATGCACTTTCCCACCTCCAGGCCCCTGTCAATGTTTAGCTGTAGATGCTTAACAATATTTACTGAACAAATAAAGTTAGGCTCTACAATTAGTTTTGAATTTTATATCTGTTGATATAAAATTAGTCTAAAGTCATGAGGAAGTTTGTAATAACTTTGCCATACAATTGTATGTGCAAACAAGGAAACTGTGACCCAAAACTTTAGTTCTTGCTAGGGTTAAAAGAATAATTTAATTTGCCCTCCTCTCCTGCTTTTAGAATATAAGTCTGTGTGTTTTGTATATCATTATTTGTCTTTTTCCTATGCAACAAATCATTTGGAGAGCACATCTAATATTGACCAAATCCATCAGTGCCATAGATGCCACATCTAGAAGCTGTAGAGAGAGGAGTGGAGTGATGAGGTCTTATGTGTTTATACTGCAGCTGCATACGCGACAGTAATGAAGATTTCCTCATAGCCTTGAGCTGTCACAAAATTCCCACTGCCTTTGCAAGAAGCAAAGTCCAGGTGGATGTAGGCTACAAGTGTAGATCATGTTCACATTTTCAGAAATCATGAAATTTGCTATTTTTCTTACATGCATTTCTTCATAAGGTGAAACATTTAAAATTTTTAGCTGCCTGAGATCATCTTATATTTACTAAAATATGTTTCTTGACTTGCAAGCATCATTTAGATTAATGCATACTCTCAGTCTTGAAACTGAGTTCACCAACTGCTACGTTTCTTTTCTGTTCTCGGTTATCAAGAATATTAGCGGAATATGGGCATTTGGATTTAAGGAGGAGGTCTCATTACATGATAGGTAAATTTATACAGAATGTAAAAATTACTGATTTGTAATTCAAAGTTTGCAGACTTAGATTGCTGCAAGACATTTATCCCAATCATATGCTTCCTCTGTTCAGCACAGCAAATAATATTTTCATTATTCAAGCTTTTTTGTTTCTTGTACTATGTATATGTGAAATTTGTTTTAGAGGGTTTAGCAAGATATTTATTAAATGGAAATTGCAAGTAAACTAAGACATAATAAGCCAGTATCTTTGTGGGTTATAATGAAAATTGCCCCCAAACATTTAGGTTTGGCTGATTGGTTTATTGGGTAGATAGACATAGGCTCAAATCCCTGTTTAACCACTTACCAGCTATTGAGTTTAAGGTATTCAACCTCTGAACCCCACTCTTTGACTCTGATAAAGTGGAGATGTAAAAAAAACCTATGCACGCATAGCATTTGTGAGGGTATTAATTTAGACAATCCATGTAATTCACTAGCCCAGGGCTCACAAATAGTTAGAACTCAATAAATGAT
Organism: Neotragus pygmaeus; assembly: GCA_006410875.1. Classification (NCBI taxonomy): domain Eukaryota; kingdom Metazoa; phylum Chordata; class Mammalia; order Artiodactyla; family Bovidae; genus Neotragus; species Neotragus pygmaeus. Next base: position 13,110 of record SJYV01009902.1, read on the forward strand.
AGCCATTATTCTTACTAGTTTACACATAGTGAGAAATAAGTCAGCAATAGAACAATAACTCATTGTTCTAATATTTTCCTTAATTTCTAATAAATTTCTAGCACAATAATTTCCAATAAATTCCTAGCACAAATTAAAAACAATACCAGGAATGTAAACCAGAATGGTCCTTACAAGAAATCCCTCTAACTGGTTTTGCAGTTTCATGGTTTTTTTCTACCAAGAGCTAATCCTCAAACTTGATTCCAGCTTGTGTTTCCTCTAGCCCAGCATTTCTCATGATGCACTCTGCATATAAGTTAAATAAGTAGGGTGACAATATACAGCCTTGACGTACTCCTTTTCCTATTTGGAACCAGTCTGTTGTTCCATGTCCACTTCTAACTGTTGCTTCCTGAACTGCATACAGATTTCTCAAGAGGCAGGTCAG
>SJYV01009905.1:0-14070 GCA_006410875.1 Neotragus pygmaeus
CTGGCCTCCCTGCAGAAGCTGGTAAGAGGCTTTGAGCAGGAAGGGGAGGGTCCTGGTGGAGGGGCTAGCCAGGTGGGCAGAGCCTGTGCAGGACATTGCCTGTCACAAGCAGAACTGGTGGAGAGGGGATGAGCCCCCTGTCCCGGGAGGTATGCAAGAAGAGGCTAGGTGTGTGGAGGAGGAAAGGTGCAAGAGTGGACTGGACCTGGGTGGCCTAGGGTACCTGGTTAGGGCAAGGCTGTGGCAGCGGATAGGGGCTCTGTGGGAAGATCCCTGGGTGGGGCAAGGCCCTGGTGGTGGATGGGGGCTCTGTGGGAGGCTCCCTGGACAGGGGAAGGCTGTGGTGCCAGTGGGGGCTCTGTGGACGCCCAGCCCACCCTGCTGAGCCTCTCTGCACCCTGTGCCGGCCCAGGAACACCTGTCAGTGAGCCACAACAACCTAACCACGCTGCATGGGGAGCTGTCCAGCCTGCCATCGCTGCGGGTGAGTGCCGCCCAAGACTGCAGAACTCAGGGTGAGATGTGTATAAGAGACAGGTGAGGACTGGTTAGTTCTAATTCATAAAGCACAATCAGAACCAGATCAGAAATCAATCTGGGGGACTTCCCTCATGAATCAGTGGTTAAGACTCTGTGCTCCCAATGCTGGGGGCCTGGATTTGATCTCTAGTGAGGGAACATGCCACACGTGGGATTCCACTAAAGAGTCCACATGGTGCAACAAAAGATCAAAGATCCCATGTGACACAACTAAGACTTGCCACAGCCAAATAAATAAATAAATTTTAATGAAAGAAATCAATCTGGGGTAAACCAGAGGACCACGAAACTGTTCTGACCCAAGAGAGTTCCTACTGTTTAGCAAACCCCTCTCTTCCTCAGGCTTGCACAACCATAGTCTAAGGGGATATTTTATCTCTGAAGCCAGAGATCAGGGCCCTGCACACACTCCAACATAAAGATGTCCATTCTCCCGCCCTTCCACAGGCTTTGCTGATTAAGGGTCTTTGCCTATCTTCTCTCTCCCCTCTGCCTTGGAACTCTGGGAATTGTCCACTAGGGTCTATCACTTCTTGGGCATCAATGTAGGGATGACCCTGCTCTTTGGTGTTGAGTCAGGGGCATTTTATCCACAGTAGGAAAACATGTTTTTTTCTCCCTTTCCACCATCCAATTCTTGGGTCTTTTACCACTCATAATATTTCTGCCAGAGAGAGGACCCATGAGGAATTGAACACCAGTCATTTTATACTATTTCAGCCACTCCAGTAAAACAACTGGAACAGACTCAAAAGTATGATTAAAATGAAATGTGTGGGTTCTTGGTCAGTTTCAATGAACCTCTCTTCTGCACCAGTGTTGTTTTGCGAATTAACTTTCAAAGAGTTTGCCATTTCACCTCTTTGGTTCTCGTGGTGCTTCATAGAGCATTTCACTAGCACCAGATCACCTGATTAAACAAGGATGTTCTTGGTACAGTTTTATTTATCTCCCCAACCCTGCCAGTATTCATCAGAAGGAGGGCCTCTGGTTTCTGAGTCACTAGACATTTTGTTCTTCAGATCTTGGCCCTCACTTATTTGATCAACACACAATCACAGAGGAACCCAAAGAATTAAACCAGAGGTGAAAGAGAAGTTAGTCACTGCATCTGGTAGGCATTGAAAAGTCGTGGCTTTGACTTCCAGCAAGCTCTACCACATGCGACTGGATATGAAAAGATTTCTTCTCACTTAAAGTCCTTACAGAAGGAACTTTTTATGCTAGCCATTTTTTTAAATAACTTTTTCTATCTTATTGAGGTACAGTGAAAGGCATATGTTTTAACATATAGTTTGATGTCTTCTGACAAATACTTACATCCTGATAACCCAAACCCCTCTCAAGATTTAGCATATTTCTATGACCCAGTAAGTTCCCTTATCTTCCTGGTCAGTTCCTCCTACTCACCCAACCATAACACCATTTTTCTTTTTTTCTTTAAATCATAAGTTAGTTTTACCTATTTTAGAACTTCATATATTGGAATCATACAGTATTTATTTTTGTGTGCAATGCTTCTTTCACAAAACAAAACATCTTTGCAATTAACCAATGCTGACTCTTTCAGTGGTTCAATCCTTCTTATTGATGAGTAGGTATTCTGTTGTATACATGGCATATTGTTTATTCTTTATGATGTTGTGTGATATCTGGGTTGTTTCCAATTTTGGTTTTTCATGGCAAAAGCAATTAATATAATGATTTAAAATTCACAGTCTGAAACCATAATTACTTTTTCCATCAACCTAATATTATGGACATTCTTGTATAAGTCATATCATATCTTGTATAAGTCATAAGTCCATGATATGACTTATACTTTTCCTTTCTCTTGCATGAATGCCTAGGGGGTGGAATTGAAGGGTCAAAGGGTAGGTGTATATTTATTAGAAATGGTTAAACAGCTTTCCAAGCTGATTATATCATTTTATAATCTCATTCATAATGTTCAAGGGTTCTAGATGCTCTACATCCTCACAAACAGTTGATGCTGTCAGTCTTCTGATTTTATTGTTTCCATTTATCTATCGAGTTACTCTTCTGTTTACCTTACTTTAAATCCTTCAACATATTTATAAAAGCTATTTTAAATTCCCTACTTATTAAATTCAACATTTGCATCATTTCTGAGTCTAGTTTTATTAACCTTTTTTTCTCTTTTGGTTATGGTTCACATTTTCCTGCTTTTTAAAATTTCCTGTAATTTTATATTATATGCTAGGCACTGTGGATACAATGTTGAGAATCTGTATCATGTTAATTTATAGCCACATTTAATTTACGGGGGCTTTAAAACTGATGCTGTCAAAGCTTGGATTTAGGCTTTGTTAGGGTGGCTCAATGAAGAAGGCAATGGCAACCCACTCCAGTACTCTTGCCTGGAAAATCCCATGGATGGAGGAGCCTGGTAGGCTGCAGTCCATGGGGTCGTGAAGTCGAACACGACTGAAGCGACTTAGCAGCAGCAGCAGCAGCAAGGTGGTTCAAGAGTAGCACCTACCCCAGGGCTCTAGTACTCCTCCTCTGGTGGTGTGATCTTTTGCACGTCTCAAATGAATGCCTCAGGTGTTATCTCCTACATTCTGGCTGGTTCCAAACTGCAATATTTCACAGACTATAAGACCTCCTTTGACTTACAGAACCCTAGTAACTATTTGGTACTATGGAGTCTTACCACATTTGTACACAATTTAACATTTTGCAAAAGTCTAAAGGAGATCCCTTTTTTCCAGTACCCTATTCCATAAATTCCAACCACCCCAGAAGCCCTGAACACAAACTCGACTTCCTCTACCAGGCAAGATGCTGAGTTCCAGTCTTCTGTGTAATAATTTTTAAAGTGCTTCCAGGAGAATGTCAAGATGAGTTCTGAGGTTTCTGCATATCTTTCCATTTTATCCATAATCACAAGTCTGTCCTATTTTCTAATACCTAAAAATAGTTGTTTCACATGTTATATTCAGTTTTATAGTTGTTCACAGCAGAAAAATACTTCTAATACTCAATAATCCTTTAGAGCCAGAACTGTTTTGATATTTAATACTTCTATAAATCAGAAGCTTCAGTTCTTTGGTGAAATTTTAGTTCATTGACTCTGTATCTGTTCTCCTGGAGGTAAACAACTCATACTATCTCTTCTATGCATAACATTATCAAGACAAACACATGCTTAACACTGTTAAGATTAAGAAGAAGAAAAAAACAGTAATCTGTTTTCTTTTCAGCTGCTGTCATTTTATATCCCCATATAATTTATTTCTATATCATTCATTAACTATTTATAGTCTCTGTACTCTTTCTAGCCTTTCATTCTTATCTTAAAACCCAGAGACTAAACCTAAATTTAATAATACCCTACACTCTATACTGTTTGGCCAGATCTTGCTGTAATAGACAGATACTGTTTTAATGTGCCCAGAACATCAGCACACATGTAGCAAAAATTTCTTCCCCAAATTCAATCATGTTCTACTCTTAAATTACTCCACCTCTGTGGTCATAATTGATTGGTTTAGGTAGTAGCCATCTACCCCAATTTGAACTAATCAAAGTTCTTCACTAACAACTTTTTCACTGACTTGAGAAAAAAAATATTAAATCTCTAATGGTTAAAGACAAGGGATTTGTAGCTGTTAAGTGCAACATTCCCTGACTTGGGAGGAAACAAATCTTCAGTGAAAGAAAATGATAAGCTGCTAAGCAAAGAAGCAAGTCAGAGAAAGGAGAGAGAGACAATAAATACATTCTGGTATCTCATGATAGTGTTCTGGTCCCTAATTCTAGAGGTTTCCAAGGCCTACAGGTATCTTCTACTCCTTTTCTTCAGTTATATCAAATACCTGTATTCCTTCAATAAATTCCATAAGAGTCCATATTGGATCTATCACTTCCCTAATATCTGGAAAAAATAAGAAAATCACTTTTTTGGGTCTTATTGGCTAAATACCTATTAATATAGCTCATATTCACGTACAATGTAAAATTATAGTACTACCTGCTAGGTCACACTCACATGTTCATACTTGCATGTGTCTATTAATTATGACAACATCTGGTAATTTTTTTTGACCCAGCCATTTTGACCATATATCTCCATCTTGTATCTCCATGATGCAATTATGGATCCTTTGACAGTCTGCATTATTAATCTAGGAAGAGGATACACTAACATTCAAGTCTATAAACTAACCCTAAACCCTAGCCCTAGCATTTTGCTTATCTACTATTCTTGATTATCTACTATAACAACAGTGTTAATTGCTCAGTCATGTTTGACTCTTTCCAACTCCATGGGCTGTAGACCACCAGGCTCCTCTGTCCGTGGAATTCTCCAGGCAAGAGTACTGAAGATTCCCTTCCCTAGGGGATCTTCCCAAACCAGGGATAGAACCCAGGTCTCTTGCATTGTGGGCACATTCTTTACCGTCTGAGCCACTAGGAAAGCCCTGTCTACTATAATAGTTTCTGATATTTTACATAAATGATTTCTTCCTACTTAAGATACACACTTCACAACAAAACAGAGGTTATGTATTAAATTTCATGTTGATACAAACTGAGTCTCAGAAATGTTAAGACACTTGCTAAGGGCAAAAATGTTCTTATGTGTGAGCATTAGGACTAGAACTCATAATTCAATCAGGGTATTAGTCCCTTAACTGGAAAAGTCTATTTCTATTAATGCAATTTCAGATTATGTTAACTTCTTGAGAAATCACACGGCACTACTGCCTCATACTGAATTAATGAGTGAGTGAGTGAAGTTGCTCAGTCGTGTCTGACTCTTTGTGACCCCGTGGACTGTAGCCTAACCAGGTTCCTCTGTCCATGAGATTTTCCAGGCAAGAATACTGGAGTGGGTTGCCATTTCCTTCTCCAACTGAATTAATAATCTACTAAAATCCTTTGATATTTTTCATAAGATGACAATCTATTTTTTTCCATCCAGAATATATACAAAGCAATATTACTAAATGTAAGTGCAAAACAGTGTCAGACTTTATTTTGGGGGGCTCCAAAATCACTGCAGATGGTGATTACAGCCGTGAAATTAAAAGACGCTTATTCCTTGGAAGAAAAGTTATGACCAACCTAGATAGTATATTCAAAAGCAGAGACATTACTTTGCTGACTAACGTCCATCTAGTCAAGGCTATGGTTTTTCCAGTGGTCATGTATGGACGTGAGAGTTGGACTGTGAAGAAGGCTGAGTGCCGAAAAATTGATGCTTTTGAACTGTGGTGTTGGAGAAGACTCTTGAGAGTCCCTTGGACTGCAAGGAGATCCAACCAGTCCATTCTGAAGGAGATCAGCCCTGGGATTTCTTTGGAAGGAATGATGCTAAAGCTGAAACTCCAGTACTTTGGCCACTTCATGCGAAGTGTTGACTCATTGGAAAAGACTTTGATGCTGGGAGGGATTGGGGGCAGGAGGAGAAGGGGATGACAGAGGATGAGNGAGATCAGCCCTGGGTGTTCTTCGAAAGGAATGATGCTAAAGCTGAAACTCCAGTACTTTGGCCACCTCATGCGAAGAGTTGACTCATTGGAAAAGACTCTGATGCTGGGAGGGATTGGGGGCAGGAGGAGAAGGGGACGACCGAGGATGAGATGGCTGGATGGCATCACTGACTCAATGGACGCAAGTCTGAGTGAACTCTGAGAGATGGTGATGAACAGGGAGACCTGGCGTGCTGCAATTCATGGGGTCGCAAAGAGTCAGACTTGACTGAGCGACTGAACTGAACTGAACTGAGGAAGGCTGTTTCTTTTACTTCAGGTCCTCACACCAGTCCTGGGACCTTCCTTTCTTCTATTTTCATGAGCTTTTCCCTTCTCTGTCTTTTAGCCGCCGCCATTTTGGACTGCTTTTTCCTATTCTAACTACCTAACATTCCCCCCTCAAGAGATGGGAGGCCCATTTCTTTGGGAATAGGGGCATCAAGGTATCTCTGGCTACTTCCTGCTGAACTGGGACAGTGAAGGGCCTTGGGCCTCCCCCTTTTGCTAGTCTTAAGCCTCAGAGTCCTTATAGTGGTGTCCATCTGAGGGTGAGTGATATTTTCCATGGTCGGCTATAGTTGTATATATCCTTGTTGAACTGGCAGTACATGTTGTAGTTTGTTGACCTGGGCAAGAACAAAATGGGTTAGATAATTGATAATACATGGAGCAATCATAAGCAGCATCAATATGGTGATAACAGGGATTAGTAGGGGCATTAGCTAACTTCAAAGCCCCCCTCACCAGGGAATGATCCCCCAAAAAGAGACTGTAGCCACCCCAAGAACTCTCCAGCTCATTCTTTGAGATCCTGTAGGGTTTGAATGTTTTTCTTGAGGACTTCAAGACTTTCTTTAACTTACCTGGAGGTATTTACCTGGAAACAACACGTCTCATTTAAGATGGGTCAAGTCTATCCTTGTTCAGGGATCAGAAGATCTATTTTGGAGTACAACCCCTGCCAAACTATGTTGGCCTTTTAGAGCTATCCTGAGAAATCTTATCCCCAGAAACTTAATTTTGGGGGTGTTCATTAGAATGGCACACATTTGTAGTCCTGAATAGGTATATGAGATCTCCCAAGGGCTCACAGGTGTATTGAGTGTCCTCTTCTGTCTTCTTCCATGGCTTGACACATGAGTAGTGAATCCAGGAGTCGTGTCCTGGTATCTTGACTGCTGTGGGAGTAGAAAGTATTACAGGGTAGGGGCCCTTCCATGTGGGCTGAAGTTGAGCCTTTGGGGATCCATCTTTCCAGACTTTAATTAGGATTTGAGTCCTTGGAGCATATAGTGGTGACTCTTTAGAATCTTTTGAGCCTTGATTGACACTCCACAAGTGTATATATCCTGTTGGAATTGTCCAGTGGCCATGATATAAGGCCGGACAGACTGAGCCTCTGGATCAAGGAAGAGGTCATTGACATAAACAAAAGGTCTCCCAAACAACATCTCATAATGACTAAGACCAACCTGTTCCTTAGGGGATATACGGGTGTGGAGCAGAGCTATTGGTAAAGCCTCCTTCCAAGCCAGGGAGGTCTCCTGGGTTATCTTTTTTATCGCTGATTTTAAGAATTGGTTGGCTCTTTCTACTTTTCCTGAGGACTCCAGGCACAATGGAGACAATAAGTAATGCCCAATGCCTTAGAGACCCCTTGGGTGACCTTAGAAATAAATGATGTTCCATGGTCACTCTGTAATGACCCGGGCAGACCAAACCTTGGAATGATCTCATGGAGAAGTTTTCTTTACCACCTCCTCAGCCTTCTCAGTCCAGGCGGGAAAGCGTTCAATCCATCCTGTGAATGTGTCCGTCATGACTAATACCCTTGAGAAACTGACATCTTGGTGAAGTCCATCTGCCAGTCCTCTTCTGGGTAAGTCCCACATCACTGGATGGGCTGGGCCAGCTAGGGTCTTCAAGCTCCTTGGGGGTTGTTTAATTGGGAAGTGGGACAATAGGAGACCATTTGCTTATAGTCGTTTGGAGGTCTGTTCCTCTGAAGGACCTTTCTAGTAATCTTTGGAGGGCTTTCTCCCCTAAATTAGTGGTAGCATGTAAGGAGTTAACCAACTTCCATTGGAGGTTCCCAGGCAGAAAAAGAAGTCCCACCTTTTGGAACCACCCCATATGGTCTTCTTGAAAGCCCTCACTCTCAGCTTTAAGAGTCTCACCTTCAGTATATGAAGAAGTTTCTGGCAAATTAGTCTGTGGAACTAAGGTGGCAACCCTGATTAGGTCATGGCTCTGTAATGCTGCTCTCTTAGCTGCCTGATTGGCTGCTTGGTTCCTTCTTGCCACTTCTGTGCTCCCTTTTTGATGTCCTTTACAGTAGGAGACTGATACCTCAGTGGGCAGATGGACTGCCTCCAAGAGCCTAAGGATTTGATCACGATATTTGATTGGGAACCCTCGGGTGGTCAAGTGGCCTCTTTCTTTCCAAATAGCAGCATGTGCATGTAGCACCAGAAAGGCATACTTGGAATCAGCATAAATGGCTACTCTTTTTGTTTTTCCCAGCTCTAAAGCTCGAATCAAGGCTATGAGCTCAGCTAATTGGGCTGAAGTACCTTGTGGCAAAGGTTTAGCCTCTATGGTCTCAAAATGAGAGACTACTGCATGTCTGGCTCTTCTTTTTCCATCCAGGACAAAGCTGCTTTCATCAGTGTACCAGATTTCCTCAGGATTGGTCAGAGGATCTTCTGATAATCCCTCTTGGGATTTTGTCTGGTGGTCCAAAGCTTCTAGGCAAGACTGAAAGGGGAGAGAGCTCTCGGAGGTAGGCAGGAGGGTGGCAGGGTTAAGAACCTCACAAGAGGCTAAGTCAGGCCTGGATTTTCCATCATCACTACTTGATATCTGAGGATTCTTTGATGAGACATCCATAAATGGCCTCTCCCATTCAGGAGTTGTTTCACTTGGTGGCTGGTAAATATAGTTTGCCCCCAAGAGAGAGTTTTAAAGCATCTTCTATTAGGACTGCAGTAGCTGCAAGATTTCAAAGCCAGGGATAGATCTCTTACCAGCAAGGGAGTAGGATACTCAGGGACCAGTAGAAACTGGTGGGAAAATATTTGTCTGTTCCTGCAACAAAGAAGTGCTCAGGTGAATCTTTTTGTTAATTGTTTTTCCTGTAGCACCCAAAATGGAACAGGTCTGGGGGAAGAAGGCTCTGGAGTAGGAGGTTAGGACAGTATAGGTAGCCCCTGTGTCAATCAAGAAATTCTTGGATCTACCTGCCACATCCAGCTGCACCCTTGGTTCTATCCCCATGATGGTTATCTGTGACAGGTGGGCTGACTGGAGCGGGCAGCTTTAGTCCTCTTGAACCATCATGAAGGAAGGCTTGGCATTTGACCTTGAGGCCACTAGAAAAAGAAAAACAAACCCACCCACCCCCACAAAGTTAGTAGAAGTAAATAAATCATAAAGATCAGAGCAGAAATAAATGAAAAAGAAATAGGGACAATAGCAAAGATCAATAAAACTAAAAGCTGGTTCTTTGAGAAGAAAAACAAAATTAACAAGAACAAAACAGACAAGCCAGTCTCATCAAAAAAAAGAAGACTCACATCAATAAATTTAGAAATGAAAAAGTAGATGTAGCCACAGATAACACAGAAATACAAAGGACTATAAGAAACTAATACGAGCAACTATATGCCAATAAAATGGACAACCTGGAAGAAATGGACAAATTCTTAGAAAAGTATAACCTTCTAAAACTAACCAGGAAGAATTGGAAAATATGAACGGACCAATCACAAGCACATAAATCAAAATTGTAATAAAAAAACTTGCAAGAGACAAAAGCCCAGGGCCAGATGGCTTCATAGGCAAATTCTACCAAAAGTTTAGGGAACAGCTAACAGCTGCTCAAACTCTTCCAGAAAATTGCAGAAGCAAGAAAACTACCATTCTACAAGGCCACCATCACCCTAATGCCAAAACTGGACAAAGATTCCACAAAAAAAGAAAATTACAGGCCAATATCACTGATGAACATAGATGCCAAAATCCTCAACAACATTATAGCAAGCAAAATCCAAGAAAACATTAAAAAGATCACCGTGACCAAGTGGGCTTTATNATTAATAGTAGCAGCTTCATTTTGATTGTATGCAAAAACTCCATATTTTTACTTCTTCCCACCTCATTTTGTGTTACTGATGTCCTAGTTTACATCTTTTGATATTGTGAGCACTAACAAATTATTGCAACACATTTTTAATACTTTTCTCTTTTCACTTTTATACCAAAGTTTAAAGTGTTCTGTATTTGACTATTTTACTTTTACCTGTGAGTTACATGCTTTCTTAGGCTTTTATGTTGTTAATTGGTGTGTTTTCGTTTCCTCTTGAAGAGCTCTTTTGAGCATTTTGTGTCAGGCAGGTCTAGTGGTGAAAAACTCCCTCAGCTTTGGTTTCTCTGGGAATGTCATTATCTTTCATTTGTGAAGAACAACTTTTCTGAGTAGAGTATTCTTGATTGTCAGTTGCTTTCTTTCAGGGCTTTGAATATATCATCCCACTCTCTCCAGGATTGCAGCTCTCCAGGATTGCAGACTCTCTTTTGAGAGTCTCCTGATAGCCTTATGCTGTTCCCTTTTATGTGACAAGTCACATTTCTCACACAAACTTAAAATTTCTCTCCTTGAAAGGGGACCGTCTTACAGTATCAGTGCTAATGTAAATTGATACTGCCGCTATGGAGGACAGTATGAAGGGGCCTTTACAAATCTAAACAGAGAATTATCATATGACCCAGCATTTTCACTCCTGGGCATATACCCAGAGAAAACCAGAATCGGAAAAGACACATGGCCCCAGTGTTCATTGAAGCACTATTTGCAACACCCAGGACATAGGACCAACATAAATCTCCATCACAGAAGAATGGATAAAGAAGATGTGGTACATATATACAATGGAATATTACGCAGACATTGAAAGGAATGACCTAGATACTGTCAAACAGCATGAAGTAATTGAAAAAGAGAAAAAGAAATATCATCTGGTAACAACAGTGGAATCTAGAAAAATGATACAGATGAACTTATTTGTAAAGCAGAAACAGAGATAGACATAGAGAATGGACGTATGGATACTGGGGGCAGGGAAGGGTAAGCAATGAATTGGGAAATTGGGCTTGACATACATACCTTACTAGGTATAAAATAGATAACTATTGAAAACCTACTGTATAGCACAGGAAACTCTACTCAGTGCTATGTGGTGACATAAATAGGCAGGAAATCCAAAAAAGAGGGGATATATGTACATGTGTAGCTGATTAACTTTCCTGGATAGCAGAAACTAACACAATATTGTAAAAACAACTGTGAAAGTGAAAGTGAAGTCATTCAGTCATGTCTGACTCTTTGCGACCCCGTGGACTGTAGCCCACCAGGCTCCTCCATCCATGGGATTCTCCAGGCAAAAATACTAGAGTGGGTTGCCATTTCCTTCTCCAGGGGATCTTCCCCACCCAGGGATCGAACTCAGCTCTCCTGCATCGCAGGCAGATGCAAGCAGATGCTTTAACCTCTGAGCCACCAGGAAAAACAATTGTACTCCAATAAAAATTGATATAAAGAGACACAGATGTATAGAATATTCTTTTGGACTCTGTGGGAGAGGGAGAGGGTGGGATGATTTGGGAGGATGGCATTGAAACATGTATAAGATCCTATAAGAAACGAATCGCCGGTCTAGGTTCGATGCAGGATACAGAATGCTTGGGGCTGGTGCACTGGGATGACCCAGAGGGATGGTGTGGGGAGGGAGGTGGGAGGGGGGTTCAGGATTGGGAACACGTGTACACCCGTGGCGGATTCATGTTGATGTATGGCAAAACCAATACGGTATTGTAAAGTGAAATAAAGTAAAATTTTTAAAAATTGATATGAAATTCTAGATTGTAAGAATTCAAAATAAATAAGTAAAATATCAAGACAAACAAAAAACAATTCTTTTCCTGTCTTTGACTTTTGATATTTTTATTAAAGTGTGTCTTCATATAACCTTCTATGAGATGATATTGTTCAGGAAATTGTGAGCTTGTGACCTGGAATGTTCATGTTGCTCCCATAAATTGGATAGTTTTCAGCCATTATTTCCATAAATAATAATTTCCCTTTTCTCTCTTTCTGTCTCCTCCTCTTCTTTCTCCTTCACCTCCTTACCTAGTGTCCCCCACCGTGCATATGTGGGTCCATATAATGGTGTTCAAAAAATCTCATAGATTACCCCCCCCTTACTTTTTCATTTTTTCACGTCTGATTAGATAACTTCAAATTATCTCTTTTTGAGTTCATAAATTCTTTCTTCTGCTTGATGCAGTCTGCTGTTGAAGGTCTCTAGAATATTTCTAACCCCATCCATTGTATTCTTCAGCTGCAGAATTTCTTTTTGGCTCCATTTTATGATTTATGTCTCCTTGTTGACTTTCCCATTTTGTTCAAGTTTTGCTTTCCTAATTTCTCTGAGTTTTCTTGTAGCTGTCTGAGCATCTTTAAAGTAATCATTTCTGAATTGTTTGTCAGGCACTTCATGGACCTACATTTCTAATGGAGTCAGTTACTGGGAAATTATCTTGTTTCATTAGTGGGGTGTTGGGCTTCCTGATTTTTGCCATTGCTGGAAATCTCATGCTGGTGTCTTCATATTTGAGGAATTAATCTCCTCTACCAGTCTTCAATGACTTATTTCAGGAGATAAACACATGCACCAGTCAGCCAACTAAGGGATAGTAGGGGTCTCTGAGGCTTCTTCTATGTATTCACCTGACCAACCCCTCTTGTTCTATTTTGTGAAGGAAGTGTTATTATGATATAGGCTTTCTGTCAATTGCACAAACCCAGGACACATGCTGACAGCCTCCTATTTATTTTCCCTATCTCAGTACCCTGAAGTGTTTAAGGTAAAATCGTTCATCCCATCCAGCAGAGAGGTGCCAGTTCTTTTTATATGCCTGTGCATGATCTGTAGGGGCTTCAGTGCACCTTCAGCAGGGGTGCCAATGGAAGGCCAGTGCTGAAGAGGAAGGTCACAGGGAGTGCTGAGGGTGCTTGTAGGCATATTGGGGCTACTTTAGGTGATGAGTCCCGTGAAGTTTGTAAGGGACAGTCCATGAGGCAGTTAGTAGGAACAGCAGAGCTTTGTTGAATTAGTACCCAACTTGCTGCCACTCTTACCCCAACTCATTGTTTGTTGTTGTTGTTCAGTTGTTCAGTCGTGTCTGACTCTTTGCGACCCCATGACTGCAACATGCAAGGCTTTCCTGTCCTTAACCGTCTACTGGAGTTTGCTCAAACTCATGACCAGATTCAACACCATCCAACCACCTCATCCTCTGTGGTCCCCTTCTCCTGCTGACCTCAATCTTTCCCAACATCAGAGTCTTTTCCAATGAGTCGGCTCTTCCTATCAGCTGGCCAGAGTGCTGGAGCTTCAGGGGAGCATGAGTCCTTCCAATGAATATGCAATGTTGATTTCCTTTAGAATCGACTGGTTTGATCTCTTTGCTGTCCAAAGGACTCTCAAGAGTCTTCTCTAGCACCACAGTTCAAAAGCATCAAGTTTTTGGTGATCACTCACATTTCTACCTGACTACTAATAAAACTAAAGTTTTGAATATAGGGACTTTTGTTAGCACCCTTGTATCTCTGCTATTTAATATGCTGTCTAGATTTCTCATAGCTTTGCTTATAAGGAACAAACGTCTTTTAATTTCATGGCTGCAGTCACTGTATGTGGTGGTTTGGAGCCCCAGAAAAAAAAAAAGTGTCACTGTTTCCATTGTTTTCCCATCTGTTTTCAATGAAGTAATGGGACTATATGCCATGATTTTCGTTTTTTCAATGTTGAGTTTTAAGCCAGCTTTTTCACTCTCCTCTTTTGAGGAGAGGTGGCAAGAATACACGGAGGAACTGTACAAAAAAGATCTTCACGACCCAGATAATCATGATGATGTGATCACTAATCTAGAGCCAGACATCTTGGAATGTGAAGTCAAGTGGGCC
>SJYV01009905.1:14491-26491 GCA_006410875.1 Neotragus pygmaeus
GAAGGAGATCAACCCTGGGATTTCTTTGGAAGGAATGATGCTGAAGTTGAAACTCCAGTACTTTGGCCACTTCATGCGAAGAGTTGACTCACTGGAAAAGACTCTGATGCTGGGAGGGATTGGAGGCAGGAGGAGAAGGGGACAACTGAGGATGAGATGGCTGGATGGCATCGCGTACTCGATGGACGCAAGTCTGAGTGAACTCCGAGAGATGGTGATGGACAGGGAGGCCTGGCGTGCTGCAATTCATGGGGTCGCAAAGAGTCGGACACGACTGAGCGACTGAACTGAACTGAAGAGTCTCTTTAGTTCCTCTTTGCTTTGTGCCATTAGGGTGATGTCATCTGCATACCTGAGATTATTGACATTTCTCCCGTCAGTCTTGAATCCAGCTTGAGCTTCTTCCAGCCCGGCATTTCGCATGATGTACTCTGCATATAATTTAAATAAGCAGGATGACAATATACAGCCTTGACGTACTCCTTTCCCAGTTTGGAACCAGTTCATTGTCCCATGTCTGGTTCTAACTATTGCTTCTTGACTCACATGCAAGTTTCTCAGGAGGCAGGTAAGGTGGTCTTGTATGTCCATCTCTTTAAGAATTTTCCACACTTTGTTGGGATGCACACACTCAAATCCTTTAGTGTAGTCAATGAAAAAGAAATAGATGTTTTTCTGGAATTCTCTTGCTTTTTCTACTGGTTCCTCTGCCTTTTCTAAGTCCAGCTTGTACATTAAGAAGTTTTCAGTTTATGTACTGCTGAAGCCTGGCTTGGAGGATTTTGAACATTACTTTTCTAGCTTTGAAAATGAGTGCAATTGTGCAGTAGTTTGAACATTCTCTGGCATTCTCCTTCTTTGGGATTGGAATGAAAACTGACCATTTCCTGTCCTGTGGCCTGTGCTGAGTTTTTGTGTGTATTCTTGCTGCCTCTTCTTAATATTTTCTGCTTCTGTTAGGTCCATAGAGTTTCTGTCCTTTATTGTTACCATCTTTTCATGAAATATTCCCTTGTCATCTCTAATTTTCTTGAAAAGATTTCCACTATTCCTCATTCTATAGCTTTTCTCTATTTCTTTGCATTGTTCACTTAAGAAAGCTTTCTTATCTGTCCTTGCTATTCTTTGGAATTCTGCATTCAGATGGATATATATTTTCTTTTCTCCTTTGGCTTCTGCTTCTCTTCTTTTCCTGTCTATTTGTAAGGGCTCCTCAAACAACCATTTTGCCTTTTTGCGTTTCTCTTCCATGGGGATGGCTTTGATCATCACTTTCTGTACAATGTTAGGAGCCTCTGTCCATAGTTCTTCAGGCACTCTGTCTATCAGATCTAATCCCATTTGTCACTTCCCCTGGATAATCATAAGGGATTCGATTTAAGTCATACCTGAATGGCCTAGTGGTTTTCCCTACTTTCTTCAGTCTGAATTTTGCAATAAGGAGCTGAATATGAGCCACAGTCAGCTCCCAATCTTGTTTTTGCTGACTTTATAGAGTTTCTCCATCTTTGGCTGCAAAGAATATAATCAGCCTAGTTTCAGTGTTGACAATCTGGTTAAGTCCAGCTCCTTGCTATCCTGTGACTATCCAGCCTAGCTCATTACCTCTGGGTTCTGGGTTTAGATGAAAAAGAAGTGTGATTCTTGGGCAGTGTCTAGCAATACTGGGTCATTCAGTTGCTGACTGCAGTCTTATCTTCCTCTGTGGGAAGAATTACTGTTCTAACTTAAGCAGAGGAGATTAAGAAGAGGTGGCAAGAATATACAGAAATACTATACAAAAAATAAGTCTTAATGACCTGGATAACCAGAGTGACATGGTCACTCACTCAGAGCCAAATATTCTGGGTTGTGAAGTCAAGTGGGCCTTAGGAAGCATTACTATGAACAAAACTATTGGAGGTGATGGAACTTCAGCTGAGCTATTTCAAATCCTAAAATATGGTGCTGTTAAAGTGTTGCATTCAGTATGCTAGCCAATTTGGAAAACTCAGCAGTGGCCACAGGACTGGAAAAGGTCAGTTTTCATTCCAATCCCACAGAAGGGAAATGCTAAAGAATGTTCAAACTACCAAGCACTTATTTCCCATGCTCACAAGGTTAGAACTGGACCTTTGTGAGTCACAGTTAGAACTGGACATAAAATAACTGACTGGTTCCAAATTGGGAAAGGAGTATATCAAGGCTGTATATCGTCTCTCTATTTATTTAACTTATATGTAGAGCACATCGTGAGCAATGCTGTGCTGGATGAATCACAAGCTAGAATCAAGATTGCTGGGAGAAATATCAACAACTCCAGATATACAGATGATACCACTGTAATGCAGAAAGTGAAGAGGAACTAAAGAGATTCTTGATGAATTTGAAAGAGGAGAGTGAAAAAGCTGGCTTGAAACTCAATATTCATAAAACTAAGATCATGGCACCCAGTCCCATCACTTTATGGCAAATAGAAGGGGAAAAAGTGGAAGCAGTGACAGATTTAATTTTCTAGGGTTCCAGAATCACTGTGGACTGTGACTGAAGCCATGAAAGTAAAAGACGCTTGCTCCTTGGAAGGAAAGCTATGACAAAGCTAGAGAGCATATTAAAAAGCAAAGACATCACTCTGCCAACAAAGTGCCATACAGTCAAAGCTATGGTTTTTCCAGAAGTCATGCATGGATGTGAGAAGTGGACCATAAAGAAGGCTGAGCACCAAGGAATTGATGCTTCCGAATTGTAGTTCTGGAAAATACTCTTGAGAGTCCCTTGGACTGGAAGGAGATAAAATCTGTCAATCCTAATGGAAATTGACCCTGAATATTCATTAGAAGGACTGAGATTCCAATACTTTGGCTACCTGATGTTAAGAGCCTACTCATTGGATAAGACACTGATTTGGGGAAAGATTGAAGGCAAAAAGAGAAGGGGGCAGCAGAGGATGAGATGGTTAATCTAACCATCTTAGATAGTTACACTGGTTAGATAGTAACACTGACTTAATGAACAAACTCCAGGAGAAAGTGGAGGTCAGAGGAGCCCTGTATGCTACAGTCTATGGGGTCACCAAAAAGATGCGGACATGACTTAGCAACTAAACAGCTTTGGGGCTTCTCTGAAGGCTCAGTGATAAAGAATCTGCCTGCTAATCCAGAAGATCCAGGTTCAATCCCTGGGTCAAGAGGACCCCCTGGAGGGGAAAATGGCAACCCACTCCAGTGTTCTTGCCATGGATAGAGGGGCTCTGGAGGGCTATGATCCCTGGGGTCCCAAAGAAGTCAGACACAACTTATCGACTAAACAGCAACACCAAGAAAATCTTGATTCTTGTTAATGGGGTGATGGGAAGGTTCTAGAGAACTTTAAATGATCACGTCATTATGATCAGATTTTTATCTTAGAAAGGTCATTGGTCTTAGCAAGAATATGTGGCATTGTTGGAGTAAGACTTTGATTGGGGGTAGGAGTACCATTTACTAGAATATTGCAATAGTCTAGGCAGGAAATGATGGCAGAAGGGGATGGATTCCCAGACATATATAGGAATCAAAATCTGTAATTTGGGGACCGAGTACATTAAAAGGATGAAGAGAAGTAATTATTATGCATTAGATAAATAACAGTTGGTAACATCTCACAAATGGGATTGGTGTGTTGGGGAAGGAACTTTGACGTTTTTCATTTATCTCTGTATTGCTTGTAAAATTTTCAACCAAAACATGCATTACTATTCTATTTTTAATGAGAAAATTGCAAACTTTATGATTTGCTTGAATAAGTCACAGGTTTGAGAGGAGAAGATAATGAGTTGAAGGTGCACATAAGATTTTCAAGTGTTATCAAAAAGGAAAGTCCTTTCCTGGATTTTAAAGCTTAAGGGAAAAAAGATCATCTAGTTCAAAGTATATGGATCTAAAAACCAAGGCACACATTTAAATTAGATGAAGAATCAAGACTAGTCCTCAGGACCTCTACTCCAAGTTCTTGGTTCTTCTTACTAGAGGCAGAGCATTTCTGGAACCATGAGGAATCCTTCTGAGAGAAATTGGCCAGTGCCTTTGCCTCTGAGACTAAACTCAGTTTATTCAACTCTGCTAAAGTCCAAACATAGTTCCTGCCCTGTCAACATAATGGTCTTTCATGATCTTAAATGGTGTTTGGGATTTAGATTAGGAACCTATATCAACTCTCTGGGTAAAGAGCAAGTTGCTCACTCAACCTTCTTATAGTCTGGTAGGCAGAATTAAGGAGACAATGTACCAAGCCTTTTGGGACCATTTGAATGTCCAGCTATTAAGTGCTCTGGCTGACTTCACATGTGATCTTGACCTCTTAAGCAGAAATTAAGCAGAAATTAATCAACTTCCCATTTGTGGATACTGAGTCTCTGTTGTGGCATGGGGGATCTTTCATTGTGGTGCACGGGCTTTTCTTTAGTTGTGATCCATCGGCTTCTAAGTCTATGCTGCAGCTTGTGGGCTTAGCTGCCTTGCAGCATGTGGGATCTTAGTTCCACTGAGCAGCGATCAAACCCATGTCCCCTACATTGCAAGGTGAATTCTTAACCACTGGATCACAAGGAAGTTCTTTGATTTTTTTTTTTATCCCAGACCTTTTAATTGTTCAGTTCAATTGCTCAATTGTGTCTGACTCTTTGCGACCCCATGAATTGCAGCACGCCAGGCCTCCCTGTCCATCACCATCTCTCGGAGTTCACTCAGACTCACATCCATCGAGTCAGTGATGCCATCCAGCCATCTCATCCTCAGTTGTCCCCTTCTCCTCCTGCCCTCAATCTTTCCCAGCATCAGGGTCTTTTCAAATGAGTCAGCTCTTCACATCAGGTGGCCAAAATATTGAAGTTTCAGCTTCAACATCAGTCGTTCCAATGAACACCCTGGACTGATCTCCTTTAAGATGGACCGGTTGGACCTCCTTGAAGTCCAAGGGAGTCGCAAGAGTCTTCTCCAGCAACACAGTTCAAAAGCATCAATTCTTCTGTTTGTTTGTTTGTTTGTTTGTTTTATAGTCCAACTCTCACATCCATACGAGACCACTGGAAAAACCATAGCTTTGACTAGATGGATCTTTGTTGGCAAAATAATATGCTATCTAGGTTGGTCATAACTTTCCTTCCAAGGAGTGAGTGTCTTTTAATTTCATGGCTGCAGTCACCACCTGAAGTGATTTTGGAGCCCAGAAAAATAAAGTCTGACACTGTTTCCACTGTTTCCNATGGACCAGTGTTCTTGCCTGGAAAATTCCATGGACAGAAGGGCCTGGCAGGCTACAGTCCATGGGGCCACAAAGAGTCAGACACAACTGAGCACGTGTGAGCACACATGCGAGTTGTGATTATCAGAGCAAGGGGCTGCTATGCACTGAATTATTTCTCCCCGACTCAAATTGATGTCTTGAAGCCCTACCCCTGAATGTGACTCTTATTTGGAGACAAGGTGTTTGTGGAAGTGATTAAGGTTAAGTGAGGTCATAATGGTAGGACCCTGATCCAATACGATTAGTGTTCTTTAAGACCAGAGCTTTCTCTGTTTGTGTGTATGTACTGAGGAAAGGCCACGTGATCACACAGTGAGAAAGCAGCCATCTATGTCTGGAAAATAGGCCTCACTAGGAGGTAACCATGTTGGCATCCTAATATCAGACTCCCCATCTCTGGAACTGTGACAAAATAAGCGTAAGCCATTTAGTCCATGGCATTTTGTTATGGCAGTCCAAACTGGCTGATACAGATTTAAAAACACTTGGTATGATTACCTAATTTTCTTTTAGAGTCAGAGTTTAAGGGAGGGCAGGTATGCACATGATTTTCAAAGTTTTTCTAGGACTGGTCTTTTGTTACTGCCACCTTAACAACTTTACATAATTGGGAATCTGAAGGTTTCTAATACAGTTATTAAATGTGTTTAAAAACACTATTTTGGCTATGAAACCTAGAAAAATAAGACCTTTTGTTTTAGTTGCAGTAATTTTCCCACTTATTTTTGTGGCTGGATACAATTGCAGAAGCTTAACAAAAAGGCAGCATTTTGTTTTTCAATTCTATCTTAATTTAGGTGCTGATTAACTACATTTGGGAGGATGGATTAATAGACTCTACATTATNTGGTGTCTCTCCTTCTGCCCTTGGCCCTATTCACAGGAGATAGGGCCATCCTACTAAAAAGCAAATCAGGCTTCCCTGGTGGCTGAGTGGTTAAAAATACTCCTTGCAAAGCAGAGGACACCGGTTTGATCCCTGGTGTTGAAAGATCTCACATGCCTAGGAGCAGCTAAGCCTGCGAGTCAACTACTGAGCCCGTTCTCTACAGCCAGTGCTCGGCAGCAGGAGAAGGAACTGCAATCAGAGGCCTGCACATCACAGTTAGATAGTAGCCCCTGCTCACTGCAACTAGAGAAAGGCCACATGCAGCAATGAAGACCCAATACAGCCAAGAAAGTAACTAACTAAATGAATAAAAAGTTTTAAAAAAATCAGCTCACGCTACTTCTTTGCTCATAACTTTTCACTGGCCTGTCTTCTTAGAGCAACTGCTAAGATTCTTACTCTTAGCATCTCTTCACATGGCCTTACCTGATCTGCCTCTGTATTACCCCAGTGGCCTCATCTCCTGCTCCTCCCCTCAACCCCTCCCCTCTCCCCAGCCTTGCTCATTCTTGCTCACTCTAGACCAGGCACACCCTAGACAACTCAGTAGTCATCTCTGCTCATCTTTGAAACCATGCTAGTCAAGGTCACTGAACTTGCTGTTCTGGCCAGCCTGTTCTTCGTTTCTACATCCCTTTGGTTCACTCCCTCACCTACTTGGAGAAGGAAATGGCAGCCCACTCCAGCATTCTTGCCTGGAGAATCCCATGGACAGAGGAGCTNGTTGGGCCTGCGTTTTGTGCCCTTCCCAGGTCCGAGCAGCTCAGGTGACCAGGTGTTTGGCGAGCACGGTCACTGCGACTTATCACCTCCCCCGTCCCTGCCGCTCGGTTCTCTGGGTATACAACTGGCGCACCTTCTCAGGCGGATGTTGACCATCCAGAATCCCAAGAAGTCTTGATTAGCAATGAAGCTTGCTTGCAGTTTGGTAGATAATGCCTCTCTGGGGCTGCGATTGCCCCCTTCTGGCTCTGGCTGCCCTCGCCTACCTGTCACCGGAGGGGGATGGGCCAGTCTTAAGCCGGCTAGCTCTGCTCAGTTCTTTGTTCTGTGAGCGGGCCTGGCGGTGTCTTAGGTTAGAGCTTTTCGCGTGGTCGTTATCCCACAGTCTGGTTTGCTCTCCCAAGTTAGGTCCCTCAGATTGCCCTTGGGACATTCAGGCCAGGTCCTTACTCTAAGCACCGCAGCCTCCCTGCCCAGCCCCCGCTTGCTAGTGATGAATGCAGGCGTCTGTGCTGCTTCTCCGCTGGGGGAGTTACCATTGGACACATCATCTGTGGGTTTTAATTATTTATTTATTTTTCCTCCCGGTTACGTTGCCCTCTGTGGTTCCAAGGCTCGCCACAGACTCAGCAGTGAGAGTGTTTCCTGGTGTTTGGAAACTTCCCTCTTTTTTAAGACTGCCTTCCCAGGATGGAACTCCGTCCCTACCTCTTTTGTCTCTCTTTTTATCTTTTACATTTTTTCCTACCTCCTTTCAAAAACAATGGACTGGTTTTCTGGGTGCCTGATGTCCTCTGCCAGCATTCAGAAGTTGCTTTGTGGAATTTTCTCAGCGCTCAAATGTTCTTTTGATGAATTTGTGGGGGAGAAAGTGGTCTCCCCGTCCTATTCCTCTGCCATCTTAGGACTACCTCCTAAGAGATGAGATTGAAGGAGCTCTGGACATAGATCTCCTCAAGCAGAAAGCAGAGCATGAGCCCTGGATGTCCCTCATCTCTCCAACTGCATTCTTAATTTGATGACCCTGCTGTGTGCACCAGTACAAGATGAAGCAGTGCTAAAATGAGACAGCATAATTACTAAGGTGAGAAACTAGATGTACTGTTCCTGAACTCAGTCTTAGACATTGCACCAGAAAACTCTGGGCCAGATACTGGGTTATAGCCCCTGGCTTGTCTAGCCCTTCTATACTGCAGAAATATAGATTAATACTTCTATTACTCCTCTCTGGTTTATTGCCTTTTATTTTCAAAGGACAGATTCTCAGAACCCTTTTGATGATCTTCAGATCATTTGGACACTTTCTAAGAAATGATGCTGTTAAGACACTGGCTTCCCACGTCACACTAGAGGTAAAGAATCTGCCTGCCACTGTAGGAGATGCAAGAGAAGGGAGTTCAAAGCCTGGGTTGGGAAGATCCCCTGGAGAAAGAAATGGCAACCCACTCCAATATTCTTGTCTAGACACTAAGGCAGAGTAACTGTTTCTTTGGGAGATTTCAAACAGCCCTTTTGCAGATATTCTCCCATGTATCCTAATTCAAACCCTGTGGGGGGACAGGAATGAGGATGATCCATGTTTCACAGATAGAAGAACCAAGACCCAGAGGTAAAGTGATAAGCCACATGAGTTAGAAATTCAACCACCATTGTCCCAAGTACCCACAGAGAGTTAGTATTTTGGTCAGTTTTCTGAGATGGAGTATCTACAGTGGAAAGACTCTTCTAACTAAAAGGCCAGAAGATGTATCTGTTCCTAGCTCTGATCACAACTCACTCTGTGGCCTTGGGTCCCGGTGCAATGTCTGTATTTGTAAATTGAACTAGGACTGAGGTTTTTGAAGCCATTTTAAACTCTAAGATATTGTGATTTTAGGACTCTTAGCTTGAGTTCCACCTCATCCCATGAGATTTCCTTTCAGAGTGTAAATATTTGATTTTTCTCCTCCCTTGAGAGGGGCATCTTTCATGTTCTGGACCTGATGAAAATGGACGTGGTGAACTATATTATCCAGAGCCTCTGACCCTACCTGAAGGAACACTCTATCCAGTAGGAATGAACTAAATTCTCGAAACTCCTCAACAAGCAACCCAGTATGGTCAAAATTTAAAGACAGAAGAGGGGGAGATTTGACTTTGGGTCTGATTTCTTACAGTGATAGGGTATTTCCTATGTTTTTTTAATAGTTTATCCCTATTGGGCAGGTGGCTAGGACATGGGGTAGGAAGAAGAAACATTTCTCCAAGACAAAAGATTTAGTCAATTTATTTATTGAGGAAGAATATATCCTCAAGCCTTTGTTTTCAAGCGTTGATGTTTCAAGGTATTTACTTATCCTTTCTATGTCATAGATCTCCTTGATTGCACCACAAAATGGCTAACAAAATTCAAGTTCTCCTGACTCTCCCAGCTCTTCCAGCATGGCCCGTTCATCTCCAAATTGGGCAGTGGACAACCCACAACTTCCCATTTCCACAATGGTGCTATACCAGGGATACCTGAACCTTCTTCTCTGGGATCTTGACAGTAAAGAGTTTCCCAAGGTAGAAACATACGTTAGATTATTTCCTTTTTGTTTTGTATTCAATACCTTTACTAGAATACTCTGACAGCTTGCTTTTCCCTGCCTCACCAGACTCTGCTGATGAATAGAATCTGGCTGTGGGATATGGAGTCCCAGTTGAAGCAGTTAACCACCTGGCCTCAGTCTTGCTAGTGGCTGGAAGTTTCTCTGGAAATGTTTTATTCAACTTGACTTAATTTGTAAATAAGCTGAAACGCATAACCGAGGCCCTGACAGACGAATTTAACTCCAGGTAAACTTCATAGAGGCATCCCTGGCGGCTCAGTGGTAAAGAATCTGCCTGCCAATGCAAGAGACTCAGACTTGAGTTGGGAAGATCCCCTGGAGTAGGGAATGGCAGCCCACTCCAGTGCTCTTGCTTGGAAAATCTTGTGGATTGAGGAACCTGGTGGGCTACAGTCCATAGGATTGCAAAAGAGTCAGACACGACTTAGCAACTAAATAACATGAACAAAAAACTACCTAGATCTTTCTCCTAGTTGAAAATAATATGTAGGGTTTGGAACTTAGGCAATTAATGTATTACTGCCTTATTCTTTATCATAAACTATGCAAAACACCTTGGGCATCATCTGCAAAGATCGTTGATGTCTTTTGATAAATTGTATTAAAGTTTGTGATGGAAACAAAACCTATTTCCAAGGAAGTGAGTGTGAAAACTAGTGTGCTATGAATGATTCCGCAGTGTTTGCTTAAAATGAGTTATTATCTACTTAAATAAGTGACACTGGATTTGTGTATGTATAACCAGAAGTTGATCACCTGGTCAATAATATGAATCCATAATATGCTTCATGCAGGGCACCGCAGCTAATGTACAAATAAGAACTGGAGGTTCCGATCTCAATATATTTACAATTCAATTAATGAACTAGGGAAAACAAGCACAGAAAATGCCTAAGAAATCTTAAAACAGAATTTGAATAAAGTTTATGGGACTAAAGAATACTGAGTAGATCCAAGAATGGGACTGAACCCTTGTCCAGTTTGTTTCATTTGAAGTGGAAAATAGTATGAATTAGTTAATATGTATGAATTAGTTGACACCTTGAGGATAACAATGAAATGATTTGAAATGCTGGGTACTCTGTTAGTGGTGGAGAGCTGGAATTCTCTTGTGAGTGGACCTGGCTTCTGGTGTTGGACTCTCTGGGCTTTGCCCCTATGCCAAAGCCACTCTGCCTTCTGTCCTTCATTATCTGGCCTGAAGAGGCTATGGTGAACAAGTGTTTCAGAAAATCCATGAACGCCTCAAAGACATGGGCCTAACTGCCCTGAGTAGTGAAAAGAAAGCTTTTTTTATAGGCCAACTTCAGATCATTGCTAGGAAAGAGAACTGATTGTAGCATCATTGTTAAGAGTCATATGGTGGTGGTGATGGGGAAGTGTATAAGAAGATGGACTCAAGCCTGGAAGTCAATTGTGAAGCCATTCAAGGCTGGAATAATCATTGGGAAAGTCTTTTGGCTTTAGTTTTCTTATGTATAATGTACATAATTGAAGTAAATCTCTTTCAGTTTGAAGAGTGAACATATAGTTTTAAGGTCAGCTAGCATGCACAACTTGCAGGTACTAGTACTGAGTGATTCTTGGTCATTCTCTAACTATAACCCAAGGCTTGGAATGGGAAACGCTTTCTCTATCCCATGCTTTAAGTTACCATGACAGTCCCTACTTCCCTCTAAGGAACTGATGCTAATTTAGGCCGCAGGATATATTCTATGCTAGAATGGAAGCAGTGAACTTGACCGCCTTGCTTCTATTTTTTCTATCTTGACATAGTCTGATTTGGCTGTGTGGACCCAGACTTTGTACACTGGCTGCAATGTGTGTCCTTAGAATTTCTAGTACAATGTCTAGGATCCTCTAGANTAGAATGGAAGCAGTGAACTTGACCGCCTTGCTTCTATTTTTTCTATCTTGACATAGTCTGATTTGGCTGTGTGGACCCAGACTTTGTACACTGGCTGCAATGTGTGTCCTTAGAATTTCTAGTACAATGTCTAGGATCCTCTAGATGCACACCTGGAGCTCACTTAGCACCACATTAACATTATAAACAGCCAGAAACGTATTGGCTGGACATCTTTGAATAATGCATTGCCTTTGGGAGCTTGATAGCATTCCTCCTTCCAAAAGAACAGAAAGAAATCTCATTAATACAGTTTACCTAAGTGAGTGGGTATGTCAGTGAAAATCTCAGTTAATTTAAACGTTGGCTAATAGAGAGTGCAAGGGATTGTGAATCTCTTTTGAAAACTCTTTGATCTTTCCAACTCCTTTCTTGCTTGCAAATCAGCGGATCCACTTGTTTCTCATAGGTTGTTTGGTTCACGGGATGCAGGAGTCCCTGCTAGACCTCTCTGCTGTCCTTATTCTCATCAAGGGGGAGTTTACAAAACTAGGTTGGAAACTTTTCAGTCTGATGTGTCACAATCAGCAGGTATTTAGCCCCTACTATGATGAAATCATAGTTTTGCCAAGAAAATGCACTGGTCATAGCAAACACCCTCTTCCAACAACACAAGAGAAGACTCTGCA
>SJYV01009907.1:0-11882 GCA_006410875.1 Neotragus pygmaeus
CCAGAAATGTAGATCAACAGAATAGAAGGGCCAGAAATAAACCCACGTGCCTATGGCTAATTAGTCTACAACAAGAGAGGCAAGATTATATACACTGGAGAGAAGACAGTCTCTTCAATAAGTGGTGCTGGGAAAACTGATATTTTTAAATTGAAATATAGTTGGTTTACTGACACAATGTTGTGTAGATTCTGGTGTACAGCAAAGCAATTTAGTCTTTTTATTATTATTAAAAACCATTCCATTCTACTAACATGTAATAAGTTCACATATAGCCTTTCAAAATTCATATTCTTTTCCATTATATGTTACTATAAGACACTGAATATAAACCCCTGTGCTACAGAGTGTTGTTTATTGTTTGTTGTTTATCTTTTATTTATTTTTCCATTTTTTAAATTGGAGGCTAATTGCTTCACAATGTTGTGTTAGTTTCTGCTATATAATAATGTGAACCAGCTATACGCATACATATATCCCCTCCCTCTTTCAGTATTTTCTAATAATTTGATATTTTATATATTGTGAAATGATTACAATATATCTAGATAACATCCATCACCATACATAGTTGCAGAATACAATTTTTTGTGATGAGAGCTTTTAAAATCTCTCAGCAATTTTCAAATATGCAATACAGTATTATTAACTATGCTGTACATAACATCCCCATGATATTTATTTTATAACTAGAATCTGTTCTCCATATTTATGAACTTGTGAGTTTTTATTGTTTGTTTTTAAATTCCACCCATAAGTGAGATCATATGGTATTTGTCTTTCTCTGTCCAACGTTTCGTTTACCATAAGGCCGTCAAGATCCATCCATGTTTTCACAAATGGCAAAGTTTCATTCTTTTATATGGGTGAGTTTTATATGCATGTGTGTATATATATATGTATATATAGAACATTTTCTTTATCCATTGATCAGTACACAGGTTGTTTTTATATCTATCTTTGATTTTTCATAACTATTTTGTCTCCAACTGTGACAACATTTTCATTTCTTATAAGTGATCTTGATAAACTATCTTTCCTTTTTTTTAACAGGAGAAAAAACAATTTAATTTGTACGCATGGAGGTCTCAGAAATGGGACTCATGAAGCAGTCAAAGCAGGCTGTTTAGATACCATTTTTATAAAAAGAAACAATTATTTATGAAGATTTAAGAAAACAAAGAAGCTTGTGCTTGGGGTATTGGGCTAATGGAGAAGTAATAAAATCCGTCTATACAGTTAGAAATAATTTTTTTTTTTAATTTTGAGGAAGATATCAGCTTTGAGAGCAAATTTAATCTTTTCTTTTTGTCTCTCAGGAGAGCTAAAGTTGAAATCAGAAGATCATAGATTTTGGAGTTAGATAGCAGTGAATTCATATCTTGGCTGTTCATAGTAACTGAATGAATTTCTAAGTGTTGCCTCTTCTGCTTTATCTGTAGACTTGGGGTAATCTTGCCTACCTGGCATGATTCAGGGCTGTCATGAAGAGTACATAAGATAATACATGCAAAAGAGTCAGGTGCATGAGAGATACACAACAAATGCTGGTTCTTTGCTCCACTTAAAAGTACACTTTAAAAAAAATATCCCTTTTCTCTCAATTTTTATGGTCATCATCTTGATCTAAGACCCCCTCACCTCCTCTCTTGCTTGACTTTCAGAACAGCTTTTTGTTTCATTCCTTGCTATTATCTTTATGGCCTTTACTCTGTACTGTATGCCCAGTAAGCCCCTCTAGAAACAGTACTGCATTTTTACAGCCTTTGACAATCTAGGCCTACATGTGTGATTTTATTTTTCACTGCTTTGAATTCTATTTCTCATACATTCTCCATTTCCAAACACTAGATACCCAAATTTTGTATGCTCACTCTTCTCCACCCTCCTCATGTTTCTCCCACTTTCTTTTCTGACTATTCTTCTCTCAATCTCCCTCATCTGGAATGTTCTTTCCTTTCTCTATCAAACTACAGTGCTCTCCTGTCTCAGTTGCTGCCATATCCAACTGCTTCTCTGGTCTCTCCCTCCTATAACTCCCCTGCATGTGTGCACATCAGATGCCTAAGCACCCACAGTTCTCAGGGGTCAGTGTCAGGGTACTGGGATAGCAACAAGGAACAGTGACAAGAGGTCACCCAACTGTGGGGAAGTTAACTTATCTTCAGTTTCATTTCAATTTCCCACAGTCATTCAGTCTTAAATAAGAAATAATTTCTCACCAAACAAAAACATCCTAAAGAAAGCTGGCTGGGCTTAAAAACATTCTAGGTATTGTTCTCATTATACTCCTCTTCATTTTAGTAGCAATTCTGAAAACTGTGCAACTATCTGCATTCATTTACTTTGAGAAGATAAAGCCACAGTTTTATCCTTCCAGAGGGAAAACAGTTAAGATGTGCAAGTTCATGGCTCTCTCTCCATGGGCCACTGGGTCTGAGTGCCACCCAAGGTACAGATGATGTGTTCACGAGGTGAGGGCACCAACAGCTCAGTGCTTCTCGGTGCTTCTCCAAGGCCACTTCATCTTGGTAGTAGGTTGAATGCATGTCTCAGGGAGATAACTTATGATTGCTGAAATATATTTATAATTCATGACTATTCATTTATAATTTATAATCTTCCTTCTTCCAAAAGTAATTTTGGAAATAAAAATGAATATATACTCTTGAAATAAAAATGAATATATACTCACACAGAGTTTAAAATAAAAAAGAAAAGGACATCAAATCCCAATTCTCCAAGGACTTCAACAAGAGAATAAAAGTAGTGGCAGTCCAGATGGTCGTCCTAAAAACAACTGCCACTTTAGGGGCTCTGACTGACCCCAGCCTCAGCTAGATGATCACTACAGAGATGACCCCTTTTTCACTCAGGTCATTTGGGAAGTTAGTGGGAACAAGATTAAATAGACAATAAAACCAAATCTGAGCTATTAATAGGTACTGACTATTAACAAGTATTGAGTTAACTCCAAGTTCTTGACAACCAAACTAAGAAACCAGAAAAGAGTCAGGGGCGGGGGCAGGTTTGGGGAGGGTAAACAAAGCTAGATATAACTCTCATTCTAATAAAAGGAAAAAACACCTGATTTCAGAAGAGATTAACTTACTTTCTGACACTGAATTTTGTATAATTATAGGAATGTCATGCATCCAAATCATACAACCTATCTTTAATAGCAATTCTTAACAGGATGGTTTTTGATGGCTGTTTCTCACATGAATCCACATTTTAAAAAATACAATATTAAATTGTGGTTCAATAAAGGCATTTCTATAAGGAGATGTCTAGTACAGATACATTTTGGTGATATACTCAAAATTGTTTTTAGTATATGGAAAATCATGATGAGAGCCCTTGAATAGTTTGTGAGGGAAGAGCAGCTTTGTGGGAGCAAGATGGATCATATTTACAATGTGCTGGTCAGTGATTGAGGAAGGAATCTAACAGTAGCAAGGACTTTGCTGCCATGCACTGGCAAAACACAATTATATACAACCAAGCCCTAAACTGCCCAGGATCAATACTATGGCAAACTCATTCCCCAGTAAGATTTTTTTCTTCTGAAATCTGCAGGGTACTCCTTTGGGACAATTTCCCCTCTGGTCTTTAAATTCACTTTGAGGTGGTGGTTGGAAAGTGGTCATGCAGTGAAATTCTGCCCCTGATCCACACCATTGTGGAGCTGATTCTGAGTCCTTAAAAACTTAAAACACTGGATTACCAAGGACCCTCTGTCATGCACTTTGTGAAACCTTAGCCTAGATTTTAGAGGCAATTCATCAGTGTCAGAATTTTCTATAGGTTCCTACAGACTTTTAGAGGAAAAATAACTTGGGATAATCTCAACCTGAAAGTTTTCCAGCTTGGCCAATAGCAGAGTAATAACAATGAAACAAGTGTTAAGGAAAGTGGTGGTGTGTGACAGTAAAAAAGGATGTGGAGTCAAAAAGTATGTAGTAACTAGTTGCATTATCTTGTATTAAGTCATATTACTATTTCTTTGGATTCAACTTCCTACTTTGGCCACCTGGTGCGAAGAGTTGACTCATTAGAAAAGACTCTGATGCTGGGAGGGATTGGAGGCAGGAGGAGAAGGGGACAACAGAGGATGAGATGGCTGGATGGCATCACTGACTCAATGGACGTGAGTCTGGGTGAACTCCGGAGTTGGTGATGGACAGGGAGGCCTGGCGTGCTGCGATTCATGGGGTCGCAAAGAGTTGGACACAACTGAGCAACTGAACTGAACATTAAAATAAAAATCTTGAATTATACCATATGTAATCCCAAGCTGTATAATGATGTGATTACTGGTAAATTACAGATATGAGTATGTGCATGGGGGGGTGGGTGTGTGGAGTGAATAGTAGGAGTGTTTTTGTGTGATCATATTACTCCATTATGTAATATCCTTCAGTGGCTCTTGGGTAAAATCCATACTCTTCAGATTTGGCTTATTAAACTATTCATGATCAGATGTAGTTTATGTCTACATTTCATCTCTTGTCATTTACCATATATATGTGTGTGTGTGTCTATGTGTATATATATGTATGTATATGTATATACTATATACAGTATGTATGTGTACAATATGCTATATATATTTCACATATGTATTAAGTGTCCAGTTATCCCAAGCTCTGCTGTCACAGCCTATGCTGCTGCTAAGTCACTTCAGTCGTGTCCGACTCTGTGCGACCCCACAGACGGCAGCCAGCCAGGCTCCCCCATCACTGGGATTCTCCAGTCAAGAACACTGGAGTGGGTTGCCATTTCCTTCTCCTACCTCAGTTTTATAAGGTAGTATTACTATTTCCATTTAAAAGATGAGGAAATAGAGGCCCCCAAAAGTGACTCACCCAAAGTTGTTTCCTTCTGGAAGACCGTCTTGATCTGACCTCTCAAATCTCTGTTAGCTGCCCATCCTACAGACTCCCATAGCACCACTAACAGCAATTAACATGCTATATTATGACACCCACAATGCTCCACAAAGGAGGCTTATTTACAACTGAAATATTCTCAATGTTGGGTATAGTCCTTGGTTCACAGTACACAATAAATATCTATTAAGTGGATGAGTGAATAAACTCAAAGCTTTCCTTACACAAAATTTTAACCTAGGCCAAATTAGGCATCATGGTATCTCCTTTTCCTTTCTTTTGCTCATTTTTCCTTTGCTCTTGTGTTCCCAGTCACTTGGTGGATACTCATCAGTTTTTGTTGTTCAACATCTGAACCTTCTTCAAGTCTGTGTGGAAAATATGATTGCATCTCTCATTACAGAGGCCAAAGGCTTATAAAAGTGTTACTTTGGCCATGGCCAGACATGGGCCGTCATGGTAGATACAGGATATGGAGCTGCTCCTGGCTCTGCTGCTCTCTGGATCATAATCTATGTAATCTTACTTCCTGAGCTGTTGACAGAGATTCAATGTAGTAGCTTCCCACATCTCTTAGATTGTTTCCCCGTCTGCCCCATAATGATCAGGACAAAATAAGAACTGGAAGATTATGTTTGCCTTGCCTCTGGAGTAGTCCTGGGTACTGGCCACCCAATCCACTTGGCTTATATGCCACAAAGATCAATATGAATTGTGAGATTACTCAGCAAAATAAACAAATAACATGCCAAGATTTGTCCTCATTTGAGGTACTCTTTCTGGCTAATTTCCTTCTACTTGTGTTTGGATTGCAGCCAGATTCTTATGTTTTCAAAACCCAGAGATACCACAATTCGATGGGATGGTCCTCCCCATTAGTCATCAGAGGACCCAATTAACTGTGGAGTCAGCCACAGTCAAAAGGAAAGTTGGCAATCTCCGATGAAAGCTAGAACTTCACTTAAGCATTTTCTCTTTCAGAGATACAGATGCAACACAAAGGGTATTTCAGTTGTATTTTCAGAATCCACAGTTTATAAGGCATCATTTCCTTGTGTATGTGGATTCATTTACTTAGTGTGTGACCATAGCACTTGGTTCATATTATGTAACTGAAGTGAAAAAGGAATTTTATCAATAAGAAAGTGTAGTGTACTTGGAACTTCTGGGGTAGGATATGAGGTTCTAGATGTTATCCTTGACTATTTTGTGGATCTGATGGTTCTTTAGGAATGTCCTGATTCCCACTGTTAGCATCTGTTTCCAGGTGAA
Organism: Neotragus pygmaeus; assembly: GCA_006410875.1. Classification (NCBI taxonomy): domain Eukaryota; kingdom Metazoa; phylum Chordata; class Mammalia; order Artiodactyla; family Bovidae; genus Neotragus; species Neotragus pygmaeus. The sequence continues at coordinate 6,165 of SJYV01009907.1, forward strand.
GCTGGGTTGTAAGGGTCTAGAGCAATCCATGAAAGGCAAAAAAAAAAAAAAAAATTCAAACATAGTCTGATACATGTGGAAGGAAAAAGGTAAGCTGCATACCATGTAGTCAGGGTCAGGGCCTTCTCAACATCTGCAGCTCTAGGTATCCCAGGTCTGTAGTATGTGGGAATGGGTCCAATTTTCCATTCCCCCAGGAAAGTTCTGGGTACAAGTCAACCTTACCAGGAGAGTATTTTGTAAAGTGTCTAAACTGCCTCGATGACACCAAACTTTCCACTCAAATGGTAATAAAGAGCCCTGAGTCCAGGTGTGCTGTCCACAGGGAGATGCCTCTTGGACTGATTTGGCTCGTCTAATTTTTATCCAGATGTGTGCTAACACCAAGATGCAGCTGGAAAGCCTTTCCACCATCCTTTTTCTCTAAACTACTCGGCAAATGCAGGCAGCGAAGTAAGGCAAGCCATAGCACTAATATGCCTCCAAAAATATGTCCACTTGCCACCTGACACCTTATAGAACAGAAAAGGCCTAAAAGGCCTGACTTCTTTGAAGCTCCTCACTGTAGTCAGCAGTTGTTTGGGACACATAATCTGAACTTTGAGACTTCTGAGACACAATCACCTAAAAGTTCTTGTGAAAAACACATACTCCTAGTTACTGCCCTTAGGTATTGAATCAGAAATTCTGGGTAGAGAATCTGTATTTTAAACAAGTTCCTGCTAAGATTCTTTTGTACTCCGAAGTTTCAGGACTTCTACATATTTTAGAGTCCAGTCACAGTGTTTCAAGTGCTGTGAAGATCCATTCAACAATTAACCACCAAAATCAATGTTTAAGTTAGAAAAAAGCTCCCAAATCACTGTCCCGATAGATTCTCCTTTCTGCTGACCTTACTCCTGAATTTCAGTTGCTATGGCCAACTCTTGTTCAAGTTTTTCCTGGTTCCTGCTCAGCCTTCTTACCTCGTTTCCTGGCTCTGTTTAGTTTCATGAATGTAAGACCTTAATGTCAGAGCTATCATGCATCGAACCTGGATTGGTGATTCATTTCACATATGATAATATACATGTTTCAATGCCATTCTCCCAAACCAGCGATGCATGATACAGGGTGATCAGGGCTGGTGCGCTGGGATGACCCAGAAGGATGAGATGGGGAGGGCGGTGGGAGGGAGCTTCAAGATGGGGAACACATGTAAATCCATGGTGGATTCATGTCAATGTATGGCAAAACCAATACAATATTGTAAAGTAATTAGCCTCCAATAAATAAATTAATTAATTTTTTTTAAAAAAGAATGTCAGAGCTAGAAGGGACTCTAAAGATTACCTCTTATGGTACCCATCTTCCATGAATGTTTGGCCTTGGTGGGGTCCCAGTGAATCTACTCTGGAGAGATTTTATTTTGAAGAAAAACCCCTACCTACTCAATCAAATGCACCTTTTACTAATTTGACAAGAAGCCAGAGGCCTATCAGTTCGGAGGTGCCATTATCTAAAGCAAGCCCTACATGTATTATTCTCCTTTAATGTTTTAATTTTTTTTTAATTTATTTTGTTGCTGAAGGATAATTCTTTTACAGAATTTGTTGTTTTCTGTCAAACCTCAACATGAATCAGCCATAGGTATACATATATCCCCACCTTTTTGAACCTCCCTCTCCTCTCCTTCCCAATCCCACCCCTCTAGGTAGATACAAGCCCCTGTTTGAGTTTCCTGCGCCGTACAGCAAATTCCCCTTGGCTGTCTATTTTACACATGGTAATGTAAGTTTCCATGTCACTCTTCCCATACATCTCACCCTCTCCTCCCCTCTCCCCAAGTCCACAAGTCTATTCTCTAGGTCTGTTTCTCCACTGTTGCCCTGTAAATAATCTCTTCAGTACCATTTATTTAGATTCCATATATGTGCGTTGCTGCTGCTGCTGCTAAGTCACTTCAGTCATGTCTGATTCTGTGCGACCCCATAGACGGCAGCCCACCAGGCTCCCCCGTCCCTGGGATTCNTTTAAAGACAGAATAAACAAGAAAGCCAGTGTCAAATAAAGCAAACAAAGCAATAACATTCTTAGGAAACTTCCTAAATTATTTCTCTTACTTCTTATTGAAGAATATGGCAATGCTTCTGTGCAAGACATTACAGGAAACAGAGAAGGCTCTCCCTGAAGAAGAGAAAGGGCTTCACATACACAACTCAAATGACTACTGATGCTTATTTATTGTTTCTTATGAAAATATTTATAAAACTACTTGCAGTCCTTCTAACTGATGTACAGTTTTAACCCCAAGATAGTCTTCTTTTATAAAAAAAAAATAATTAAATTTTAGGACTGAATTGTTGATGTGATATCTTTTTGGTATGTCAGTTTGGCTAAACTTAACTAGGGTCCATAGAATATCCTTTCTGCCAAAATCCCCATTAGGTTGGGTTGCCAAGGATATTCTTTTTGGAAGGTTGAAGAACAAAAGGGAAAACAGTCATCATATAGTATCCATTTCCCCCTCCTAATTATTTAACGTACAGAGTATATTAATCTAGGTGTCGGCAAGAAGTGAATTTGAAGATGTGATTAGAATCCTTAGTCAGTGACTTTAAATTACTTTAAAGGAGATTGTGCTGGAGGAGGCTAACCTAGCCAGTAAGAAGTTCAGTTAAAGAAGGGTGGGCCTTTACTGAGGGCAAGACTCCACTTGACACTAGATTTTCAANTGTGATTAGAATCCTTAGTCAGTGACTTTAAATTACTTTAAAGGAGATTGTGCTGGAGGAGGCTAACCTAGCCAGTAAGAAGTTCAGTTAAAGAAGGGTGGGCCTTTACTGAGGGCAAGACTCCACTTGACACTAGATTTTCAATTGCTCTTCTGCACCTGCGATTCTTTCTGTCTGACTTCTGTCTAATGACCACAGGTTTCAGATCAGGCATGTAGGGATCATACCTGTTCTAGATCTTCCCTTCTTTGCAATCCTAAGACTTTTCAGTTGCTTAGTCAACCCCTAAAGTTATATGGAGTGATTCCTTATAATAAATTCAAACGCAAATATAAACAAAATCAAATACAAATACAAACATATACATGTATGTATATATACATACATATACATGTGTATCCCTAATGATTGGGACTCCCCTGGTGGCTCAGGTGGTAAAGAATCTGCCTACAATGCAGTAAACCTGAGTTTGATCCCTGGGTCAGGAAGATCCCCTAGAGAAGAAAAAGGTAATCCACTCCAGAATTCTTGCCTAGGAAATCCCATGGACAAAGGAGATTGGTGGGCTGCAGTCCATGGGGTCACAGAGTCTGACACGACTGAGTGACTAACACTAAGGGTTCCATGATTCTGCTTCTCAGAGTGAACCCTGATTAAAACACTAGATATAATAATTATGAAGCCATCAGGAAGTGCCTGTAACATGGTGGAAGAAGAAGAGGAAGAGTAGGAGGGGGTGAAGGAAGAGTGAATATAGATACTCAGGGCAGCACTGTGTGCCATCATTAATTCATCCTAATGGGGAAATACTTTCATTTAAGTTTTGATCAAAAACTACAGCAAATATAAAAGTAATTCTGTGACTGACAGATACCTAGTGGNGTTTTCCCAGCCTCATTTATTGAAGAGGCCGTCTTTGCCCCATTGTGTATTCTTGCCTCCTTTGTCAAAAATAAAGTACCCATAGGTGCATGGGTTTATTTCTGGGCTTTCTAGCTTGTTCCACTGGTCTATATTTCTTTTTCTGTGCCAGTACTATGTTGTCTTGATGACTGTAGCTTTGTAGTATAATCTGAATTCAGGAAGGTTGATTCCTCCAGATACATTCTTCTTTCTCAAGACTGCTTTGTCTATGCGGGATCTTTTGTGTTTCCATATGAATTGTAAAATTTTTTCTTCTAGTTCTGTGAAAAATATCATTGGTAATTTGATAGGGATTGCATTGAATCTATACATTGCATTTGGTAGCATAATCATTTTCACAATATTTTTAACTCCTACCCAGGAACATGGAATATCTCTCTATCAGTTTACATCTTCTTTGATTTCTTTCATCAGTGTCTTATAATTTTCTGTGTATAGTTCTTTTGTCTCCTTAGGTAAGTTTATTCCTAGATATTGAATTCTTTTTGTTGCAATGGTGAATGGGGTTGATTCCTTAATTTCTCTTTCTGATTTTTCATTGTTGGTATATAGAAATGCAAGTGATTTGTGTGTTTATTCTGTATCCTGCAACTTTACTAAATTCACCGATGAGCTCTAATAATTTTCTGATACTATCTTGATAGTATGTGTATTCTATATACAGTATCATGTCATCTGCAAACACTGAGAGCTTTACTTCTTCTTCTCTGATCTGCATTCTTTTCTTTTTCTTTGCTGATTGCTATAGCTAGGACCTCCTGTACTAGGCTGAATAATAGTGGTGACAGTGGACATCCTTGTCTTGTTCCTGATCTTAGGGGGAATGCTTTTAGTTTTTCACCACTGAGAATAATGTTTGCTGTTAGGCTTATCATATATGGCCTTTACTATGTTGAGGTGGCAGTGGTAACAGCAGCATGTTGAAGTAGCTTCCTTCTATGCCCATTCTTTGAAGAGTGTTAATCATCAACGTGTGCTGAGTTTTGTCAAAGGCCTCTTCTGTATCTATTGAGATTCAGTCAGTGACTCAGTTCAGTCGCTCAGTCGTGTCTGACTCTTTGCAACCCCATGAACCACAGAATGCAAGGCCTCCCTGTCCATCACCAACTCCTGGAGTCCACCCAAACTCACGTCCATTGCGTTGGTGATGCCATCCAACCATCTCATCCTCTGTCGTCCCCTTGTCTTCCTGCCCTCAATCTTTCCCAGCATTAGGGTCTTTTCCAATGAGCCAGCTCTTCACATCAGGTGGCTTAAGTATGGGAGTTTCAGCTTCAACATCAGTCCTTCCAATGAACACCCAGGACTGGTCTCCTTTAGAACGGAATGGTTGGAGCTCCTTGCAGTCAGTCCAAGGGACTCTAAAGAGTCTTCTCCAACACCACATTTCAAAACGATAAATTCTTCAGCGCTCAGCTTTCTTTATAGTCCAACTCTCACATCCATACATGACCATTGGGAAAACCATAGTCTTGACTAGACGGACCTTTGTTGGCAAAGTAATGTCTCTGCTTTTTAATATGCTGTCTATGTTGGTCATAACTTTCCTTCTAAGCAGTAAGCGTCTTTTAATTTCATGGCTGCAACCACCATCTGCAGTAATTTTGGAGCCCAGAAAAGTAATGTCAGCCAGTTTCCACTGTTTCCCCATCTATTTCCCGTGAAGTGATGGAAAAAGATGCCATGATCTTCGTTTTCTGAATGTTGAGCTTTAAGCCAACTTTTTCACCCTCCTCTTTCACCCTCATCAAGGGGCTCTTTAGTTCTTCTTCACTTTCTGCCATAAGGGTGGTGTCATCTGCATATCTGAGATCATTGATATTTCTCCCAGCAATCTTGATTCCAGCTCGTGCTTCTCCCAACCCAGCGTTTCTCATGATGTACTCTGCATAGAAGTTAAATAAGCAGGGTGACAATATATAGTACTCCTTTTCCTATTGGAACCAGTCTGTTGTTCCATGTCCAGTTCTAACTGTTGCTTCCTGACCTGCAAACAGATTTCTCAAGAGGAAGGTCAGGTGGTCTGGTATTCCCATCTCTTTCAGAATTTTCCACAGTTTCTTGTGATCCACACAGTCAA
>SJYV01009909.1:0-13221 GCA_006410875.1 Neotragus pygmaeus
GGTGATGGACAGGGAGGCCTGGCGTGCTGCGATTCATGGGGTTGCAGAGTCAGACACGACTGAGCGACTAAACTGAACTGAAGGTTCACAACAAAATTGAGGGGAAGGTACAGAGATTTCTCATATTCCCCCTACCCCCACACGTGCGTAGCCCTGCCTCATTAATAAGCCCCCGGAAGTGATTCTTTTGTTACAGTTGATGAACATGTAATGGTACATCATAATCATCCAGAGTTCACAGTTTACATTGAGATTCACTCTTGTTGTTGTTACACATTCTGAAGGTTCGAACAAGTGCATGATGGCATGCATATCCATCATTGTGATAGCTTACTGAGTATTTTACTGTCCTAGAAATCCACTATGCTCCCCACCTGTCCGTCTCCTCCCCGTGGCTCCTGGCAGGCATTGGTCTTTTTACTGTCTCCATAGTTTGCCCTTTCTGTAATATTATATATTAGGAGTTTGAATCATGTGGTCCTTTTCCATAATATTATATATTAATAGTTTGAATCATGTAGTGTGTAGCTTTTGAAGACTGTCGTCTTTCACTTAGTATATGAATTTGTAGCTCCTTCATGGCTTTTTCATGGCTTAATAGCTCATTTCTTTTTAGTGCGGTTTATTTATTCATTCACCTACTAAAGGACATCTTGGTTGCTTCTAAGTTTTGGCAGTTATAAATAAAACTGCTGTAAACATTGGTGTGCAGAGTTTTGTGTGGACATATTTTCAAGTCACTTATGACTCAAGAAGTGCAATTGCTGGATCATATAGTAAGAATATATTTACTTGTGTGAGATACTGTCATGCTGTCTTCCAAAAGTGCTGGACCAGTTTGCATTTTTACCAGCACTGTCTGAGAGTTCCCTGCACTCTGCATCCTTGCTAAAATTTGGTATTGTCAGTATTCCATTACAGTAGGTCATGGCATTGCATTGTTGTTTTCTTTTCCATTTCCCTGATTGATACTATGATGTGGAACATCTTTTCATACGCCATTTGCCATTTGTGTGTCTTCTTTGGTGAGGTCTGGCTTGTCTTCTCATTCTTTAGACATCATCTTTCCCAGAGTAGTTCTTAATTTTAACAAAGCTTTATCAACTTTTTCTTTCATGAATTGTGTCTTTGGTGTTGCATATAAAAAGGTGTCACCATACCCAAGGTCATCTAGGTTTTTTTCTGTTATCTTCTAGAGTTTTATAGTTTGGAATTTTACAAATAGTTCTATGATCCTTTTGGGGTTAATTTCTGTGGAAGGTGTAAGGTCTGTGTCTAGATTTTTCTTTTTTTGTTTGCATATGGCTATCCAATTTTTTTAGCACCACAGGTTGAAAAGACTTATTACCTTATTACTTATTATCTGCACTGTATTACCTTTACTTCTTTGTCAGAAATCTGCTGACTGTGTTTATGTGGTTTATTTTTGGTCTCTCAACTCAGTTCCATTGATACATTTGTCTTTTGCAATTCCACATGGTCTTGATCACTGAAGCTTCATAGTAAGGATAGCGGTAGGGTAGTGTCAGTACTCCATTTTTCTCTTTCAGTATAGTTTTGGCTCCTCTGGGCCTCATGCCACTCCATGTAAACTTTAGAATGAATTTGTCAGTATCCACAAAGTAACTTGTTAGAATTTTTATTGGGATTGCATCGAATCTGTAGATCAAGTNCTACATCATGTGAAATGCCAAACTGGATGAGGCACAAGCTGGAATTAAGATTGCCAGGAGAAATATCAATAACCTCAGATATGCAGATGACACATCCTTATGGCAGTGAAGAGAAATGAAAAGCCTCTTGATGAAGGTGAAAGAGGAGAGCAAAACGCTGGCTTAAAACTCAATATTCAAAAAAAGGAAGATCATGGCATCTGGTGCCATCACTTCATGGCAAATAGATGGGGAAACAACAGAAACCGTGACAGATTTTATTTTGGGGGTGGCTCCAAAATCACTGCAGATGGTGACTACAGCCATGAAATTAAAAGACACTTGCTCTTTGAGCTTCCCTTGTGACTCAGCTGGTAAAGAATCTACCTGCAATNAAACAACAGAAACCGTGACAGATTTTATTTTGGGGGTGGCTCCAAAATCACTGCAGATGGTGACTACAGCCATGAAATTAAAAGACACTTGCTCTTTGAGCTTCCCTTGTGACTCATCTGGTAAAGAATCTACCTGCAATAGACCTGGGTTTGATCCCTGGGTTGGGAAGATCCCCTGGAGAAGGGAAAGGCTACCCACTCCAGTATTCTGGCCTGGAGAATTCCATGCACTGTTTAGTCCACGGTAGCAAAGAGTTGGACATGACTGAGCGACTTTCAGTCACTTACTCACTTGCTCCTTGGAAGAAAAGCTATGACAAACCTAAACAGTATATTAAAAATCAGAGACATTACTTTGCTGACAAATGTCTGTATAGTCAAAGCTATGGTTTTTCCAGGAGTCATGAACAGATGTGACAGTTGGATCATAAAGAAGGCTGAGCACTAAAGAACTGAAGCTTTCAAACTGTGGTGCTGGAGAAGACTCTTGAGAGTCCCTTGGACAGCAAGGAGATCCAACCAGTCAATCCTAAAGGGAATCAATCCTGAATATTCACTGGAAAGACTGATGCTGAAGCTGAAGCTCCAGTACTTTGACCACCTCATGAAAAGAGTTGATTCATTGGAAAAGACCTTGATGCTGGCAAAGATAGAAGGCAGGAGGAGAAGGGGACAAGAGAGGATGAGATGGTTGTATGGCATCAGCAACTCAATGGACATGAGTTTGAGCAAACTCTGGGAGATAATTAAGGACAGGAAAGTCTGGAGTGCTGCAGTCCATGGGGGTCACAAAGAGTTGGACACAACTGAGTGACTGAACAACAACCACCTAACCCAAAAATAGCAAAAATGTCCTCAGCCAAATAGAAATGTCTCTCAAAGATATGCACTAAGGAAATTGTATGAGAGCACACTCAAATAACCCATTTTTAACATGACCTAACCCCATTTCCTAATAATAATAACACTAGTTAAATGGTACTGGTAAACAACTACTGGATCTGGTATGGTACATCAGCTTTATAACACATAAACTTCATATGAGGAGAGAAAAGAGTGGCTTGTTCTCAGTTTAGCCATACATTTTGCTCAAAGAACAATTCGGATGTTACTGAAATTCCTAGAGAATGAGTTAAGGCCATCAGGAATTTATTTCAATGGTATTTCTACCTAGAAAGCACTTTATTCTAAAGCATGAGGCATGTCAGCTCAATTTGAGAATGATGTTCAATCAAGTTAGGAGGAGAAGGCAGTTATAATCAGGTGCTTTACTCATTAGCTCAGTCTTAGCCTCACGTCTGTATTCTAGGGAAACTGGCTTCAAGAGAAAATAAAAGCTATTTCACCAAAACCTCCATGAGATCTTAGGAGCATGAAGCAACCACAATCTGGGACACATGGATTCAAGTAAATCACAAAGGTGAGAAAAAGGCCTTCTCTGTCTCCAAGCATAGAGCAGAATGGCCAGATGGAGCTTTCTCAGTATCAAACATAACTTTAGCTTTGCCATGTCAGAGAAGCTTCAGTTCAGCATAGCCTTGGCATAATTCAGTTTAGTGACCATCATCAAGAGACCATCACACTATCAGTAGCCTTAAAGTTCCTTTGAAGTATTGTGTGCACAATATTTTAGCAGTGTACATTACCTTAGAAACATGGAGCAAGAATCAGGGCAAGAAGAAAAAAGTTATGCCAGATGTCCTGAAGTAATTGTGGAAATTTTGAGAGGAGTTTCAGGTTCCACAATAAGAAATTGAGGGAAATACAAAACAAAATATTATTTGTTGTTTTTAAAGTTTTTTTTTTCCCCTAAGAATAATCTAAACAATAAGGGATGAATTAAGAAGCATAATCCAGAAAAGCCCCACCAATGTACACAGTAGATAAATATTTGGAATAGAACACAGTGCAAGCCACACCTGACTTAGTCTGCTGTTCTTATCCTGACAGATAGCAACAAAGTCAAACTAGAGTCTTCATCCCATGCAACCAGGTAAAATGGGTTATGCACATAGCATAGTGCCTAGAATGGAGGAGGGTGGTAAATGCTGAATATTGCCTTCCCCACTCCTACTCCTTTGTAATCTCTCCCCTATCCACTTTTCCATCTTTCCTATTTTTTATATGAATATTAAGAATATTAGACAGGATCACTGACCTGTTCCTTAATATAAAATAGACCTTATATATACATATGAAATGGCGAAAAAATCTGAATATACCACGCATAAAATTAGAAGAAAAAAATTCCCATAGCACATTCAGCTCAAGTTGCTGTTTCTTATTTAGGATTCTATTATAGCTTCTTTGCTAGAATGCTGATTTTCTAGAATTGTTCACTGTTAGCAATTCATCATAAAATTCCAGAAGCATGTCATATGAAATTTCAAATATAAGAGTTAATCAGATTCTTTTAATTTTCTGCATACATTTTCTCAAAATAACACACACTACCCTTAAGAAAATGAGTTCTAAAATNCAATTTGATCTCTGGTTCCTCTGCCTTTTCTAAATCCAGCTTGAACATCTGGAAGTTTTTGGTTCATGTTCTGTTGAAGCCTTAATATAGAATTTTGAGTGTTATTTTGCTAGTGTGTGAGATGAGTACAGTTGTACAGTAGTTTAAACATTTTTTGGCATTGCCTTTCTTTGGGATTGGAGTGAAAACTGAGCTTTTCGACTCCTGTGGCCACTGCTGAGTTTTCCAAATTTGCTGGCATATTGAGTGCAGCACTTGCTTGGAGAACCACATACACAGTATGAAAAGACAAAAAGATATGACAGTGGAAAATGAACTGGATTTAGAAAAGGCAGAGGAACCAGAGATCAAATTGCCAACATCCAGTGGATCACAGAAAAAGAAAATTCCAAAAAAACATCTGTTTCATTAACTGCTTTGGGGTCAGTGCCTTTGACTGTGTGGATCATAACAAACTGTGGAAAATTCTTAGAGAGATGCCCATACCAGACAACCTTACCTGTCTCCTGAGAAACCTGTATGTAGGATAAGAAGGAGCAGTTAGAACCGGACTTGGGAACAACAGACTGGTTCCAGTTTGGGAAAGGAGTACATCAAGGATATATATTGTTACCCTGCTTATTTCACTTATATGTAGAGTACATCATGTGAAATGCCAAGCTGGATGACACACAAGCTGGAATCAAGATTGCCAGGAGAAATATCAATAACCTCAGATGTGCGGATGATATCACTCTAATGGCAGAAAGGGAAGAGGAACTAAGGAGCCTCTTGATGAGGGTGAATAAGGAGAGTGAAAAAGCTGGCCTAAAACTCAACATTGAAAGGAACTGAGATCATGGCATCTGGTCCCATCACTTCATGGCAAATAGAGGGGAAAAGTAGAATCTGTGGCAGATTTTATTTTCTTGGCCTCCACAATCACTGTGGATGGTGACTGCAGCTATGAAATGAAAGACACTTGCTCCTTGGAGAAAAACTATGACAAACCTAGAGAGCATATTAAAAAGCAGAGACATCACTCTGCTGACAAAAGTCCTTATAGTCAAAGCTATGTTTTTCCAGTAGTCATGTATGGTTGTGAGAGTTGGACCATAAAGAAGGTTGAGCAGTGAAGAGTCGATGCCTTTGAATTGTGTTGCTGTACTAGACACTTGAGAGTCCCTTGGTCAGCAAAGAGATCAAACCAGTCAATCCTAAAGGGAATCAGTCTTGAATATTCATTGGAAGGACTGATGCTAAAGCTCCATACTTTGGCCACATGATGCAAAGAGCTTACTCAGTGGAAAAGACCCTGATGCTGGGAAAGATTGAGGGCAGAAGAAGGAGGTAAAGGAGGCTGAGATGCTTGGATGGCATCACCGACTCAATGGACATGAGTTTAAGCAAACTCCAAGAAGTAGTGAAGGACAGGAAAAGTCTGGTGTGGTGCAGTTCATGAGGTCAGAAAGAGTTGAGCACGACTGAGCAACTCAACAATAGGAATATAGACATCTGCCTGTACTGTATTTATGTGTAGATCTGGTGACATGTAGAACATCTCTTGACTATTTCTAGTTTCTCAGTGAAATGGGAAGCACAGTCCTGGTGGTTTAAGTTCTTTTCCCCTAATAAAATACATTGAAATCTTGACCTCCAGAAATCTGTGAGTATGACCTTATTTGAAAATATGGTCTTTGCAGATGTAAGCAAGTTAAGATGAGTTGTACTTGTTTAGGATTATTTGTAAATCCAATGACAGGTATCCTTACAAGGACAGAGAAATTTGGACAGAGACAGAGACACTTAGGGAGGAAAGTCTTGTGAAGATAGAGTCAGATTGGAGTCAGGGAGCTACAAGCTTTGCCAGCATTTGCTAGTAACCATAAGAGGCTAAGGAGGGGCAGAAAGGATTCTTCCCAAGAGCCTTCAGAGGGAGCTTGGTCCTGCCAGTACTTTGATTTATGACTTCTTGCCTCCGAACTCCAAGAGAATACATTTCTATTATCTTCAGTTCAGTTCAGTCGCTCAGTCGTCTCCGACTCTTTGTGACCCCATGAATTGCAGCATGCCAGGCCTACCTGTTCATCACCATCTCCCGGAGTTCACTCAGACTCACGTCCATCGAGTCGGTGATGCCATCCAGCCATCTCATCCTCGGTCATCCCCTTCTCTTCCTGCTCCCAATCCCTCCCAGCATCAGAGTCTTCTCCAATGAGTCAACTCTTCTCATGAGGTGGCCAAAGTACTGGAGTTTCAGCTTTAGCATCATTCCTTCCAAAGAAATCCAAGAGCTGATCTTCAGAATGGACTGGTTGGATCTCCTTGCAGTCCAAGGGACTCTCAAGAGTCTTCTCCAACANAATCCCAGGGACGGGGGAGCCTGGTGGGCTGCTGTCTATGGGGTCGCACAGGGTCAGACACGACTGAAGTGACTTAGCAGCACCAGAAAGATCTGGAAACTGAATCAAGAATTTAAGCCTCCAAACAACCAGAAGTCTAGTTTCAGATGGCTTCACTGGTCAATTCTATCAAAAATCTAAAGAATTAATATCAATCCTTCTCAAATTCTAAAAACAGGAGAAGAGGAAACACTTCCAAAATCATGTTATGAAGCCAAAATTTCCTTGATACCAAAACCAAACAAGAACACCATAAGAAAAGAAAATTACAGGTCAATATCCTTGATGAACATATCTAAAAATCCTCAACAAAATATTAGCAAGCCAAATCCAACAATATATTAAAAAGATCATACATCATGATCAAATGAGATTTATACTCCAGCGATGTAAGGATGTTACAATATCCACAAGTCAACCAGTGTGATTCACCATATTAAGAAAATGAAGGATGAAAATCATATCATGTCAATAAATGAAGAAAAAGCATTTGACAAAATTTTACATCCATTTATGTTTTTAAAAAACTCTCAACAAGTACAGAAAGAACATACTTTAACACATATTTTCATATGAAATAGATTTACAGATTTTTCAGGCAAATTGCTCAAACTTCATGAAATGAAAATGATCATTATGCAACAGTGTGACTTCCATTCAATTACAACGGCTTAACCTGTCATATCCTACAGTGAAGTGAAATCACTCAGTCATGTCTGACTCTTTGCGACCTCATGGACCCCACCAGGCTCCTCAGTCCATGGGATTTTCCAGGCAAGAATACTGGAGTGGGTTGCTATTTCCTTCTCCAGGNCTCTCCTCTTTCACTTTCATCAAGAGGCTTTTTAGCTCCTCTTCACTTTCTGCCATAAGGGTGGTGTCATCTGCATATCTGAGGTTTTTGATATTTCTCCCAGCAATCTTGATTCCAGCTTGTGTTTCTTCCAGTCCAGCGTTTCTCATGATGTGTTCTGCATATAAGTTAAATAAGCAGGGTGACAATATACAGCCTTGACGTACTCCTTTTCCTATTTGGAACCAATCTGTTGTTCCATGTCCAGTTCTAACTGTTAAGCCACCTTTTTTGTGGTTGTTTGGTTCCAGCAGTCCTTGGAAACTGATACCAGTCTTCAACTGTGAGTGAGCATAGGGGAAGGCTTGATGTTTTGTTTTCTCATGGATTTAAAAAAAAAAACTTTTATTTTTTTGACCTAAGACTTTCCATGATATCAAGCTTCCTTGACAGTTTCACTGGCTGGTGCCTAGAATGTTACTAGGCCAGTTTTATTGGACAGAGCATGTCTTCAAGGCTACAGTCTTGGCGGTAGTTTTCTTACCTTTTTGCAATTCCAAGCACGTGACTTCTTGCAGGTAGGATTTAGAAAAGCTGATTGCCACACTCAGAACTGATTGACCCTTCTCCCAGTGGGCCTCTGTTGGATCAGTTTATGATTATTTGTTTTTTTTTTAACATTCTTATAAAAATTTTAACATAGAGGGAAGTTGAACTTTACAGCAAACACCTATATACTCACTGTCCAGAGGGAAAGTTTGCAGACTTTTTCTGAAAAGAGCCAGATAGTAAGTATTTTAAGCTTGGCAAGACATGCAGCATCTGTCACAAACTGTTCAACTGTCCCAGTGTGGTGTTTTTCCAGCCATGAACAATTTACGAATGAATGAATGTGACTGTGCTTTATTTATAGACACTAAAACTTGAATTTTGTATTTCTTATTTCAGAAACTATTCTTTTCGTTTGTTTTCAACTTTATTCAAAATACGGTTCTTAGCTCATGGGCCCTAAGAACAGGTGGCAGACCAATTTTAACCCACAGGCCATATGTGGTTTATTGACCCCGATCTGGGGTTTGCAATGAATATTCTGTTTTGTTTGCTTGATCACATATCTATCCATCTGTCCATCCCTCTATCAGTCTAGCAGTTCATCTGTATTTTGATGCATTCAAAATTAGTTGTAGATGGTACCTTATATATCTAAACACTTCCATTATACATATCATTACTTAGAGGTCAAGTTTGGGGGGAGTGTGGTAAAATTTTCTTACGGTGAAATGAAAAAAGTCTTAAGTATATCATGTGTTGACTTTGTCAGGTCACGCCCCTGCATAACCTTTATCCTTATAAAAATATTGAACATTATCATCCCAGACGAGCCCCAGCCTTCCTCCCTGCTCTCCAGATCCTGCTGTAGCCATTGCTACGAGCACAAAGCTGAAGTATTGGACTCAGCAGCAGCTGTTGCCACTGCTGTACCCTCCACTGCCAGAGTGGGAAGAGATGGTGATGACAAGAATGGGATGCTTGCATTTTTTTTCATTGTCCTTCATTTTCAATATTGGCTGTTTTCTTGAGGGTTAACAGCTCTATTCCTCCCATTCATGCTCTTGATTTCTTAAGATCTGTAGACTCTTGCTTGTTCCTATTTAAATATGAATGTAAAAATTGAGCAGTATGAGTACCTGATCTGGGCTTCCCTGGTGGCTCAGATGGTAAAGAATCTGCCTGCAGTGTGGGAGACCTGGGTTCAGTCTTAGAGTTGGGAAGATCCCCTGGAGGCGGAAATGGCAGCCCACTCCAGTATTCTTGCCTGAAGAATCCCATGGACAGAGGAGCCTGGTGGGCTACAGTCCTTGGGGTTGCAAAGAATTGGACATGACTGAGCAACTAAGCACACACACAGTAGCTGATCTAGGTTTTAAGATTTATGGTGAAGGTCATTATTGGATTTCCTTGAAGGTGAGGACAGCCTTCAGGGTTTGCAATATATTTCACCCTGACTTTAGAGTATTGCTAGTATATTGATAGTCAGGCTTCTAACATGGGTGTATAGACAGGCAATATCAGAGACCTCTGTCCATTATAGATGTTAGAAAGGAATTATTTTGGACTGACTTAGAGGAGTTTACCGCTGTATACAACTGTTCTTCCTTCTCTTTTTATACCTTATGGCAGTTTAAGGATAAGTGGGTATACTGCTGTTTCTCTGGTGGCATTGTACTAGGTCAGCTTGGCTAAACTGGAAATATGTTTCCAGAATTTCCTTCCCTGTACTGGTCAGTTAGCACTGGTTACTTTTTGTGGAAAAGCTGTAGGAGAGAAGTGAAGTGGCAGGCATGCTTTGTGGCTCTCTGAGGGTCGGTGCTGTGTTCCTCGCGCTGTGGCAGCTCTCACACTGTAGCGCTCATTTGCTAGCTCCCCTTGTAGGTGTGGGATGCCAGGTGGGCCTCCAGTTCCTTCAGCACCTGTCAGATTCCCCCCTTCAGCATCTCTGGAGTACTTGCCCTGCGTGTGCAGCTCCCTAGAGAAGGGTGTGCATTTCTCCTTTTGGTCACCCTTGGCATCAGGCTTGGGTTGGTGAGAGACAGATACGAGTTCAGTTTGTCATTACTATCATCCTTACAGGTTCCAGTTAGTTCTTGCAGACTTGATTTCTTCTTATCAGTTCCAGCTTATGCTGACAGATTCCAGTTTGTCCTTGCTCTTTATCCAGTTCCCTTCCTGACTGTTGGGCTGACCTACAGCGTGACTTCATGCTCAAGACCAGATGCAGGGGCAACAGCCTGTACCTGTTGTTTAGCAGCTCCCACAATGTTGCAGTCTGACCACTGTAGTAAATCTTTCTTCTTATCATCTATGCTGTTCTTCCTTATTGATTGAACCCTAATTGATACACCTTGGATATTCTAAGGTTCACAAATTTATAATATTAGATCCCATATTTGGAGAGTTATTTCTACCAGTTTATTTTATCTTCCAGAAATTTTTCTGTTTCTCCTCTATTCTTGGCACCTTTTCTTTATTTATTGTTTCCAGTGCTACTGTGTATTCTCATTTATAATACTTCTTCAGCATATCAGTGGCATTTCAAACCTTTAATAGTTTGAATTTAAAAATCCTCATTGTGCTTAAGTATTAGTTTTAAAAAACGTTTAAACAGTTGTAACTGGAGAAGTCATGAAATTAAAAGACGCTTACTCCTTGGAAGGAAAGTTATGACCGACCTCGATAGTATATTGAAAAGCAGAGATAGTACTTTGCCAACAAAGGTCCATCTAGTCAAGGCTATAGTTTTTCCAGTGGTCATGTATAGGTGTGAGGGTTGATCTGGGAAGAAAGCTGAATGCTGAAGAATTGATGCTTTTGAACTGTGGTGTTGGAGAAGTCTCTTGAGAGTCCCTTGGACTGCAAGGAGATCCAACCAGTCCATTCTGAAGGAGATCAGTCCTGGGTGTTCATTGGAAGGACTGATGCTGAAACTGAAACTCCAATACTTAGGCCACCTCATGTAAAGAGTTGACTCACTGGAAAAGACCCTGATGCTGGAAGGGATTGGGGGCAGGAGGAGAAGGGGACGACCAAGGATTAGATAGCTGGATGGCATCACCGACTCAATGGACATGAGTTTGAATGAACTCCAGGAGTTGGTGATGGACAAAGATGCCTGGCATGCTGTGATTCATGGGGTCACAAAGAGCCAGACACGACTGAGCGACTGAACTGAACTGAGCTGTACCAGAACAGTCAGTGGCACCCCACTCCAGTACTCTTGCCTGGAAAATCCCATGGACAGAGGAGCCTGGTAGGCTGTAGCCCATGGGATCCCTAAGAGTCCGGACACGACTGAGCGACTTCACTTTCACTTTCACTTTCATGCATTGGAGAAGGAAATGGCAACCCACTCCAGTGTTCTTGCCTGGAGAATCCCAGGGACGGGGGAACCTGGTGGGCTGCCGTCTCTGGGGTCGCACAGAGTTGGACACGACTGAAGCGACTTAGCAACAGCAGCAGCAAACTGTTGTTAACAGTCTTTTAAAAACAGCTGAAGTCTTTTTATCTTAAAGACCCAGTTAAAATGGTGAGCTGCTGCTACTGCTGCTGCTGCTAAGTTGCTTCAGTCATGTCCGACTCTGTGCGACCCCAGAGACGGCAGCCCACCAGGCTCCCCCGTCCCTGGGATTCTCCAGGCAAGAACACTGGAGTGGGTTGCCATTTCCTTCTCCAATGCATGAAAGTGAAAAGTGAAAGTGAAGTCTCTCAGTCGTGTCCAACTCCAAGCGACTCCATGGACTGCAGCCTATCAGGCTCCTCCGCCCATGGGATTTGCCAGGCAAGAGTACTGGAGTGGGGTGCCATTGCCTTCTCCAATGGTGAGCTGAGAATATACCACAAACCCAAAGAAGTTTTTGCATATAAATGGCCTAGAATGAGACAACAGTGTTGGTTTAAATCAGCACTATGGCAGAGGCACAGTGAGAGGTGTTTGACAGCCAACCTTGAGACTTATTTTCACATTATGCTCTAGACATGTAATATTATGCGATCGATTATGAAGTAAGATCTTACACTTTTCTTTTTGGCAACTTTAAAGTTTGATCACCTGTTTCAGTGACGTGATTCTCCATGGGAGTTGATTTGTGTATCATTTGTTTTCAACATGTTTGTTTATTATCAGTATATTTTTTTATTTCTGAGGTTGACGTTTTTTGTTGGCAGTGAAGTGAAGTGAAGTTGCTCAGTCGTGTCCTACTCTTTGCGACCCCATGGACTATAGCCCACCAGGTTCCTCTGTCCATGGGATTTTCCAGGCAAGAGTACTGGAGTGGACTGCCGTTTCCTTCTCCAAGAGATCTTCCCAGCCCAGGGATCAAACCCCAGTCTCCTGCATTGCAGACAGACAGTTTACCGTGTGAGCCACCAGGGAGACAGAATTATTTAACCATTCAGGTTAATTGATGCCACTTTGGCCCCAAATGAGATTTTATTATAATGCTTTATTCTTTTCTGAGACATATATAAAGGACTATGAAATAAATAATTGTTGAATAAATTATGCCAAATGGAGACATTCAAAAATATTATTACATTTTTAGAAATATATTATTAAATATTGGTGAAATAATTTTGTAAAGTACAAGATTATCCTTGATATGGTTTTTAAAAAACACTTATTTCCATATATTTATATCTCATATTCAAGTATTAGCATACTGAATTATTTAAAATTTATTATTTGTATAATGTAAGACATTGGCTTAAAATTGAATACCAAAAATGGTTGTGTAGTTTTAGTTTCTTCTTTATTCCTACTTCTTCCCTATCCCTGCCATTTATATAGAGAATTATAATTGGATATGCTAATATATAGAAACTGTGAACTGAATTCTTAATTAGCGGAGATGAATGTTTTCTGGGCTTGCACTCAAGCCCACTGCTTCCTTCAGATCTTTTTTTTTAACCTTTGAAGATTACTGACAGCTATTCTATATTTTAATAAGAAGTGGTGAAAATTGAT
>SJYV01009910.1:0-14223 GCA_006410875.1 Neotragus pygmaeus
CTCTTTGCGAGGGGGGTGGGGGGTCCACAAAATTTTTTTGAAGTTTGTAAAGGGACCAAAAAATTTGAGAACCACTGGACTAGATCATATGTAATACCTAAACTACACAGTGGTACATGCTATTATCCTTAAACAGATTCAAAGGGCTCTTGTAAGTAATAAAATAATAAGACACATATTCAGTCATTCTGTTTGCTAACACTTAGTATCTACTGTACACTAGGTCCTCTGCTAAGTGCTAGAGATTCAAAGACAAGGAACTTGGAATCTAACAGAGGACTGCCAAGGTAGACAATCACTTCAGTGTAATACCTTCTATGACAATATCTACTGTGGGACAGTAAATATATACTTTGGGAAGTGGAGGCTGGGAGAACAGGGTCAAAGACAGCCTGCAGGTATATACTATACACTATTTTCACATATGTAATTCTCAAAAACAACTCCATAAACATTACATTCCCAGTTTTACAAATGAAAAACCAGTATCCCTTCAACCAAGATACAGTTAGTAACTGGTGGAGCTGGCATCTTGAAATGAAATCTGCCTCCAGAGTATATGTTCCTGTTGTCACACCACAGATGGCAGTGACTTTGATGGGCTGTCCTGGGACAGACTGGCTGTTCCAGACCATGCGGAAAAAGATGTGAAGCCTAAATACACAGGCATAGCCTATGAATAGAATGAAGGCAAGGTCCTACCCCTGGAATACATATGCTTTCTAAAAAGAGCCAGATCACTCCTTGCCAGTCATCTACAACCTAATTAAAAACAAGCAAAGGACTTGAACAGCATTTCTCCAAAGATATACAAAATGACCAACAGACATACAAAAAGATGCTCAACATCACTTATTGTCAGAGAAATGCAAATGAAGACCTGATACTCATTAGGACAGCTGCTATTAAAAAAGAAAAGAAAAGAACAAGTGTTTAGTGGGGATGTAAAATGGTGCAACCACTATGGAAAATAGCATGGCAGTTCTTCAAAAAATTAAAAACAGAACTACCATATGATACCATCACCAATCACACTTCTGGGAACACATCCAAAAGAATTCATCACAGGGTTTCCAAGAGATTCTGCACATTCAAGTTCACAGAACTATTCACAGAGCCAAGAGGTGAAAGCAACCCCAATGTCTGGATGCATAAACAAGAAGTGGTATATACATACAACAGAATATTATGTAGCCTTAAAAAGGAAGGAAATCCTGTTACACACTACAACGTGAATCAACTGTGAGGATAAGGGGAAATAAACCAGTTATAAAAGGACAAATAATTCCACTTACATGAGTACCTAGTCAAATTCATAGAGATGAAAAATGGAATAAATGGTGGGGGAGGCTGGGGGAGGTGGGAACAGAGTTATATTGTTCACGAATGTGTAGTTTCAGCTCTGAAAGATGAAAAACTTCTGGAGATCTGTTTTATAACAATGTAAATATTCTTAATGTTACTGAATTTATACTTAAAATTGGTTAAGATGGTAAATCTTAGGATAAATTTTTAACCACATACCTAGAAAAGAATACATATAAGGGGTTCAATTATAAGTAATTACAAGAATAAAACAGGCCTCATAAACCATCTAGGTCTTTGACATATTACCAAAATAAAACCACCCTCCTTCCCAAACAGATTTATTGTTCTTTCCTCCCCATACCACACACATGCTGCTGTAAGCTGCTAACCATTCAGGACCGCTGCTGCTGCTAAGTCGCTTCAGTCGTGTCCGACTCTGTGCGACCCCATAGACGGCAGTCTGCCAGGCTCCCTCGTCCCTGGGATTCTCCAGGCAAGAACACTGGAGTGGGTTGCCATTTCCTTCTCCAATGCATGAAAGTGAAAATGGAAAGTGAAGTCGCTCAGTCGTGTCCGACTCTTAGCAACCCCATGGACTGCAGCCCGCCAGGCTCCTCCATCCATGGGATTTTCCAGGCAAGAGTACTGGAGTGGGGTGCCATTGCCTTCTCCGAACTGTTCAGGACAGAAGATGTTAGAGAGAAATGTCATCACATGAAGGTGGAGCAGAGTGCAGAGTGAGGTGCAGAATCAGAAAGCCTATGTTCAGCTCCCATGTGCAAGAGCCACAGACATGGGACAGAAAATACAGAACACACCTACACGACTCTAACTTTCCTTCTAGAAATAGAGCCTAGGGAAATAGTTATTAACAGAAAAGGTACACAAAGACTCGACTACAGGACAATTACAACAGTGCTCATAACAGGAATAGAGAGTCAGAATTAAAATGTGGAACAGAAAGGCATGCACTGTATAGGTGAAGACGTAGCCAACTGACAGGATGCCATACAGGTACTAAAAATAAAGGAGTGCTTACATTTAAGGCTCAGTATATTAATTTGAATTTTTAATGGTGTTAATGAAGTGTTGGATAGCAGTGAGTCCTTCTTTTGATCAATAAAGTATCACAGAAAAAATAAAAATAAGGGAGAATACTTTTATTGACATGGCACAATCACATTTTAATTAATATATTTAGATAAGAAATAGAAAAGCCAAAATTAGTTTTATATTTTCTGATTTCATAGTAATGCTATATTTTCCTTTTCTATATTTTTCAAGTTGAATTAGTTGGAGACAGTGATAAATCTAAAGGTCTAATCAGGAGAACAAAAGGCCAACAGTGACAGAGGGACATGACAAAGTTCCCAAGTGACCAAAGGCAAATTGCTGTGCCTCCTTGAGGCTGCTTCCACACGTGTAACCAGCCATGAGTGCCCACCCTCGCTCTGGGCAGAAGTCAGCTGCAGAATACAGCAGCCAGATCCCAGTAGTATGCTGGGGACACAGCGAGTTCTGAACTGTGTTCTTCTGTTTGCTTCATTCAGACTTGCATGATAACATCATCAAAATGTTATTTTCATTTACTTCTGTTAGGAATTTCTTCTTCTTTGCCTGCTTTTACACTGGTCTCCTCAGTCTATTAAGAGATTTTATTTTAATTCAACCAATTTGTTCAACTCCTGTAATGTTCAGAGGTTAGGGACAAAAACGACCTTGGCCTCAGGGGAGATACAACAAATGCAAATGACTGTTTCCAGTGTGATAAATGCCACCACAGGAACATGTACAAGGTATAAGGCCCCACAGAGGAAGGGGCCATTAATTAGCCATCTGGAGGGAAAGACAGTCCGGGCTATGACTTCTGGGCAGGGCTCTGGAGGGTGAACAGGACTCTGGTTGTACGAAAGGGTGAAGCACATTTTGGCCAAAGGCAGGCTAAGACGGAGGCCCCCTATCAAAGGAGCAGCTGCATCACATTCCTTAGGAGTGTGTCTGGCTGGAGCTTACTGTGGAGTGAGATGGATGGGTGGCAGTCAGTAACACAAAAGCTGGCTAGGCCCTGAGTTACCAGAGACCCTCATGATGATCCCAAGACCCTCTGATGCTATTATGTCAAGCCAACAGAAACAAATTTTTTCCTTAGGCATGTTGTACCAAGATCTGTGTGCCCTTCTCCCAGAAGACAGGCTATATTAAGAAGAAAATGTGACATCTATATACTCTAGCCCAATGACTGTTTGCAGTTGGAGCTGGCTTGCTATCACATTTCTATTAGAAAAGAAAAACATGCCTTCAGTTGAGAAAAATTATGCTTGGAAACCACTGCAGGCCCAATGGACCGTAGCCTGCCAGGCTCCTCTGTCCCTGGAATTCTCCAGGGAAGAATGCTGGCGTGGGCTGCCATTTCCTTCTCCAAGGAAAGCCTGCCTTAGAGAAGCTCATAAAAGGAGTCAGGGGCTCTTCTGTCCTGTCTCACAGGTCACACCTGTAAACGAGACGGCGCTCGGGCCCTAACTTTTCACTTTCGCCCCCATCACCAGAGCAGCAACACGACCCCTGGACACCAAAACAGTGTTCACCTGAACAAACGCTACCTCTGGCAGAGGCTGGAGGACTGGGACTTATCTCTAAATGTTGCTTAGTACTATCACGATGGGGAATAAAGGGACAGTAAAAACTGTGGTTGCGGAGGGGGTTGGGAGAGGGACGGAGCAGCAGTTTAGGATTAGCAGATGCAAGCTGTTATATAGAGAATGGATAAACAAGGTCCTACCATATAGCATAGGAAATTATGTTCAATATCCTGTGATAAGCCACAATGGTAAAAAAAAAAAAAAATTCGAAAGAGAATGTATATATACATACACAGAGACAGATAATGGAATTACTTTGTTGTAGAGTAGAAAATAACACTGTAAATCAACCATGCTTCAATAAAATAAACTAAAAAATACACATTTAAAAAAGTATTTCTTAGGAGAAAAATAAAAGTTAATTAATGAAATACACATATGTCCTCTCCTCCAGGCTCACTGCCCTAGCCCAGGTCCTCTTCATCTCCTGCCTGACCACTGACAAACCCTCTTTACTAGTCAGCCTGACTCTAATCACACACTCCATTCCATCCCCATCAACCTCTCTATCATTTAAAAATCTGCTAACAGCAGCAGATACCCCAGTGTTTTGAATGGTCATATAGTAGTTTATCAATGGATATATGTAATTTATTCTATCTCCTATTTATGGTCACTGCTTCTGATTTTTTCCTTTTAAACAATGCTGCAATGGGCAACTTTGTAACTACACCTGGTGAACTCTCACAAGTTTATCTGTAGGGTAAAATCTTTAGAATGGACTGCTGGCTCAAACTGCAGGATATTTTAATTTGAGAGCTATGCCAAATTGCTTCCAGAAACCTCACTGTGATTATATTTCCATTAAGTGTATGCGAGTTCCCAGTTTCCCTACCATTTCCAACACCACGTATTAAACAGTAATTTCCGCCCATCTGATGGGTGAGAAAAAATTTGTCACTGAAATTTCTTGATCAAAATTGAGCATTTTTCATAGTTATTGACCATTTGAATTTCTTTTACTGTAAAATTTCAATTATCCATTTTTCTGAAGGCGTTTTTTTGTTGTTGTTGTTAATTTGTATGATTTCTTCGTATCTAAAGAAAATCAATCCTAGTTACATTAACCAAGTTGTGGCAAATACTTTCTCCACTTTGTATCATTTTTTGTGATACTGAACTTCCTAACATGGACATGACATCTACTGATTCTGGCTTCTAGGTTTTGCATGCTCCATAGAAGGCCTTCACTATTCTTGAAGTATAAACATGGATTACAAGTAATCCACACTTCCTTCTACAACTTCTGTGGTTTTCATTTACCACTTTCATTTAAGTTTCCAGGTAAAGTTGAGTGTATTTTTGTCATATTCCTCCCCCAAATCTTGGTATTTCATAGAAGTGACTTTATAAATTTAAATAACTGTCACTTTCTCTTAAATTGAACCTTAAAAAAAAAACAACTGTACAAGGATGTGCTTTCTTCCTATTTACCTTTTAGAAACCTTAGCAGCATTTAAAATTTTGTTCACAGATCTTGAAATTTCTCATGACCAGGTATTTTACCTTTTTAGTCCCTATTATGAAAAAGTTATTTTCTTCCAATTAATTTTCTGCTCTTTGTCTGCGTATGAAATAGTTACCAGTTTCTGTGTATTAAGATTAAAGGCAGCCAACAGCCTCTATTTCTGGTTTTTTTGGTGGATCTGCTCATTTCCGCTACATAAAATCTCAAATAACTTTGCCTTCTCCTTTATAGTATGCATCTTTCTTACTGGATTGGCATGTACTTGCTGAACAAAATTGAACTATGGTAATAGTAAAAGTCCTTACACTCCGACGTATGTGGGAACTCCAGTATGTGAAGCATGACGCTGGCTTTTGGTTTGAGGAACATGAAGTTCTTATCATCTGACTGTGTATAACCCAAGTCCTAGCAGTTTCAAATTTATGTGGGGAAACAAGTCATCATGATACAAAAATATTCACTGATCAACTAGACCATATAAAATTTGTTCCCACTCAAGTAATCTGTTTACCATCTCTCCCTGCCCATCTTTTGGACTGGGCTGCAAACATGAACTGGAGAATGTCTTCCCAGAGCTATTATGCAATTTCATCAGACAAGTTACACTGTAACCCCCAATACTTCACTCTGCATTCATTCTAAAAATTAGTACATCTACAATGATAATTTAAGCCCCTGACCCCTGCCATTTACTAGGAAATTTGTTTCCCATTAAAAATGGATTCCATTTTTCTAGCACAGTTCAGTCGCTCAGTCATGTTACTCCTTGCGAGCCCATGGACTATAGCACACCAAGCTTCCCTGTCCATCACCAACTCCCAGAGCCTACTCAAACTCATGTCCATCATGTCAGCAATGCCATCCAACTATCTCATCCTCTGCTGTCCCCTTCTCCTCCTGCCTTCAGTCTTTCCCGCATCAGTCTTTTCTGATCAGTTGGTTCTTCGCATCAGGTGGCCAAAGGATTGGAGTTTCAGCTTCAGCATCAGTCCTTCCAATGAATATTCAGGACTGATTTCCTTTAGTATGGACTGGTTGGATCTCCCTGCAGTCCAAAGGACTCTCAAGAATCTTCTCCAACACCACAGTTCAAAGCATCAATTCTTTAGCGCTCAGCTTTCTTATAGTCCAATTCTCACATTCATACATGACCACTGGAAAAACCATAGCCTTGACTAGACGGACCTGTTGGTAATGTCTCTGCTTTTTAATATGCTGTCTAGGTTAGTCATAGCTTTTCTTCCAAAGAGCAACCATCTTTTAATTTCATGGCTGCAGTCACCATCTGCAGTGATTTTGGAACCCCCCAAAAATAAACTCTGACATTGTTTCCACTGTTTCCCCCATCTCCTTGCCATGAAGTGAGGGGACTGGATGCCATGGTCTTAGTTTTCTGAATGTTTGTTTGTTTTGACTTTACAATACTCTATTGGCTTTGCCATACATCGACATGAATCCACCACAGGTGTACACAAGCTCCCAATCCTGAATCCACCTCCCACCTCCCACCCCACAACGTCTCTCTGTATCATCCCCGTACATCAGCCCCAAGCATCCTGCATCCTGCATCGAACATAGACCGGCGCCTCGTTTCTTACATAATAGTATATATGCTTCAATGCCATTCTCCCAAATCATCCCGCCCTCTCCTACTCCCTCAGAGGCCAAAAGTCCATTCTCTATGTCTGTGTCCTTTTGTCTCACATACAGGGTCATCATTACTATCTTTCTAAATTCCATAGATATGTGTCAGTATGCTGTATTGGTGTTTTTCTTTCTGGCTTACTCCACTCTGTATAATAGGCTCCAGTTTCATCCATCTCATTAGAACTGATTCAAATTTATTCTTTTTAATGGCAGAGTAATACTCCATTGTGTATATATACCACAGCTTGCTTATCCATTCATCTGTTGATGGACATCTAGGTTGTTTCCATGTCCTGGCTATTATAAACAGTGCTGCAATGAACATTGGGNCTGTATTGGTGTTTTTCTTTCTGGCTTACTTCACTCTGTATAATAGGCTCCAGTTTCATCCATCTCATTAGAACTGATTCAAATGTATTCTTTTTAATGGCTGAGTAATACTCCATTGTGTATATATGCCACAGCTTGCTTATCCATTCATCCTAATTTTTTGTTAACTTTACAATACTGTATTGGTTTTGCCATATATCAACATGAATCCGCCACAGGTGTACATAAGTTCCCACTCCTGAAACCCCTCCCGCCTTCATCCCTCTGGGTTATCCCAGTGCACCAGCCCCAAGCATCCTGTATCCTGCATCGAACCTAGACCATTATTATTTCTTTAACTCTATTAACTTTAGACTTTAGTTATTCTTTTTGTATTTCCTTGAGGTAAGGAGTTAGGCTGTTTGAGATCTCATTTCTTTACTCATTTGTTTATTACTATAAACTTTCCTCCAAACTAATTTTGCTGTATCTCACAAGATTTAATATATTCCCTTTTTTACTTTTTTTCTGAACTATTGGTTGTTTACAAGTATGTGGCTTACACATGTTTTTAGATCTCACTTTCCTCTTGTTGATTTCTAGTTTCATATCATTGTGGTCAGAAAAAGAAAATAGTTGGGACAACTTTAATTTTCTTGAATTTGCTCAGGTTTGCTTTCTATCCTTTCATATGATCCTAGGGACTGTATTGTGGCTCTTGAGTGGAATATTCTATATGGCTGTTAACTCCTTTTGTTCTAAAATACAATTTAAGACCATTATTTCCATATTGACTTTCTGTCTGGATAACCTATTCACTTCTGACAGTGAGGTACTGAAGTCTCCTACTGTTATATTGTTCTCAGTTTCTCCCCTGAGATCTCTTATTACTTTCTTGATATATTTACATGCTCTGGTGTTGAAGATATATACATAAATATATATATATATTATATATATATAAAATCTTCCTGATGTACTGACCCTGTTATCAGTATACAGTGCCTTTGTCTATTGTTCATATTTTCACAGTCACAAGCTATCTCTTTATGCTGTGAATTTGTTATGTAATTGTAGTGTAGTTATTTTTAATATTCTTTCCCTATAATGTTTAACACTATTAAAACATTTTGACAACTCATTACCTTATTCAGAGTTTTGTGTATTTTTGACTTTTTCACCTTGAAGAGCTCATCTCACCCTTTCTTGTACAGTAGGTCTGGAGGGTGGGGCAGGTAACCTTCCTCAGCTTCTTTGCCCAGGGAAGCCTTCACTTCTCCATACCTGGAGGATAATGTTGCCAGGTATAATATTTTTGGATGACAAATGTTATCACTTAATACTCTGAATATATTATTCTACTCTCTCCTGTTGAGAGCCTAGTTGGAGGTAGCATCCTTGTAAGGTACATTCTCATTTTTCCTGACTGTCTTTTAAATTCCTTATCATTGACTTTCCAGACTTTCATTTTAATGTATCTGGGAGAAGGTGGTCTTTTGTCATTGAGATAAGGTGTGTTATTAGCTTTGTTGATCCAGATCTTACATCCAGATCTTACTCCGCATTTTGCAAGTTCCAAGCTATTATTCCTTTAAATAAACTTTCTGCCCTCCCCCACTCCCTCCATTCTGGAATACCTGCCCATTATTCTTGCTTTCCTAATGGACTCTAATAACTCTCACAGAGTTTCTTCACTTTTTAAAAATCTCTCATTTTCTACCAGAATCATTTCTAAATTCCCATCTTCCAGATCACTTATTCTCTCTTCCATCTTATCTGCCTAATTTCCGTTGCTTTTTTATGCATTCTTCACTTCACTTTTGAGTTAATTAGGTATAGTTTGTTTGGTCCCTTTTTATAATTGCAATATCTTTGATAAAGTACTTATTCTGCTCATCATTGTTATTTCTGAGATTGAGTTCTTTGAGTTTTCTAGTATTCACGGCATTTCTGCACAACAACTGTTTTGACTTCTTTGTCTATTAGAGGACACTATTCAAGTCTCCAAGCTCACATGCTGGAGAATTGTCATTTTCTCTTTGTGACACCGTGGTACCATGATTTTTCCTGATCTTTGCTCATCTGTCCCTCTGGTGCTTCATCTGAGGAAGTCATCACCTTCCTATTTAGGCGAGACTGTGTGTACTTTGGCTCTAAGAGATTCGTGATTAGAAGCTTTCTTTTTTTTTCCAGAAGGTGGCGAGATAGCACAAGTTTTGGGATTCTCTCACCAAAGCTGAGATTGGAAGAGGCCTGTCACAAAATCAAACTAAACAAAAAGGGCTCAGGGCGTAGATAAGGAGGTGTGTACTTGGGGATTATATGTGCCTACAGCCCACAGAGAGCAGGTGTGGGAGATGGTGGTGACCCTCCCCTGCTACAATCCTGGGGCTGAGAGCAGGAAACATGTTCCTTCAGTTCTCTCTGTTGAATTTCTTACCTTTCTTGTCCCTCCTCCAGGAAACCTGGGCATTGGAGAGGAGCAGCAGGGCCCCTCTGCCTATGCAGCCATCCTGTGTTCTATATTAGATATATGTACATACATACATGCGTTATATATATGCACATACACTTGTACACACACATTATATATTTATATACACACACACACACATACACACACACATTTTTTCCCCCTCAAACACTTTTTCAACTGTCTCCTAGCATAGTTGTATCACCCAGCATATTTTGCATGATTATTCTATCTTTGGTTATAAATTTAGACAACTCATCAATTTTCAGATGCTTATCCAAGAGTCACAGAAAAGGGTGGAGGAAAGGATGCATTCAACAGACTCAAGTAGCCTTCAGCCAGCCCCTCCTGCCCTCCCATTCATTCAGTTAAGATGCCCTTGCTGCATTCTTGCCGTCATCATGACCCTGGGCATGCACTTCAGAAGGAAGCGTGCCTTCCCAGACTGGGAAGGAACCAGGAGGATGTCCACTGAAACCACTGAACGTTCTGTCAGGCCCCACCAACCACTCACCAAATACTAGGGTTCGCTTCAAACAGTTCAGCTTTAAAGTTGTGTCTTCTTAAGACAAACAGCTTTGAGATTCTCCCTCCTTCCTGTTGTTCAGTTGCTAAATTATGTCCAACTCTTTATGACCCCATGGACTGCAGCATCCCAGGCTTCCCGCTCCTTCACTGTCTTCTGGAGTTTGTTCAAACTCATGTCCATTGAGTTGGTAACGCTTTTTAATCATCTCGTCCTCTGCCCATAGATTTAGAAATATGCTTTGATTTAAAAATAAGAAATTATAAGTATTATTTTCAAATACTTATCAAGTTTAAAAAATCTCTATAAGTCAAAACTAAGGCTTAATTTACTAATACTCTTGCTGTGATTGTTCTGTGATCCAAAGAAGAAATTATTGTGGGATTTTGGGCTATCAGTTCAGCATCTACTGTGAATATTAGATTGCCTTTGTTTTATTGTTTTTATTTTTTCTGGAAGAGTAATGAAAAATAATCTTTTAAAGGAATATCCTATATTTCATGATTATTAAACCTATTATGATTGATGGAAGAATTTATCTCTACTGGGTACTGTTTGTTAGTGGGGAGTAAAAAATAAGGTATTGAAAATGTTAATTACATACAGAGGAAGGAACATTATGGAGTGCTCAGTAATGCATTATTAAAGTAGTGGAGAAACATTAACTTTTTAACCATGACAGAGGAAAAGATCAGACGTTTCCCTGCAGAGTCACAACCTAATGGTTCAATATTTCATGCAGTATTGCTACAGGCAAGCGACATGCTTGTACTGAAATCCTGTCATGCTGAGAGCACACAGAACTGAAGGCACAGGCTTTGTTTAGACACCGGCAACCAAATCGCTGACTCCTCCGGGAGAGAAGACTCCCTTCTTGCTTCTTACCTTGATCCCAAGGCAGCTTGTTCTCTGCTGGAGAGTCTCCCATTCTTGGCTGGACTTCTCAGCTTTTGTGCAGACTAGCTAAGGCCAGGTGGTTTTCTAATTGGAAGCCAGAATTGGGGATCAGTTCTTCTAGTTTTATCATTGTTGTTCCACATCAAGCTACAAATTCATCAACTTAATTCTTAGACTGCATAATGAGTGACTTTATAGTCAATATTTTGTTGTGACCTGGAAGGACTTCTAGAGATCTTTCTTCTCTAAGCAGTCTTACATATAAATGAAGGTCAATTTTAGGTTCTGATCACTATTAGAGTCACGATGAATGAAGCTTCCTATCCGTTTCCCAGCAGCTCTCTCTTATTTAGCCTGACAGCAGAAGTATCTAGTGCCCACAGAACAGCCTCCAGGGAAGTCATGGGGGGCAGTTCCCTGCAAGCTCAGTCACCCACTCTGCCAGCAAACCATGTGTCCCAGGTCTGTGTTGGGGGGAGTGGTGTAATCAATCAGAGTGGGCATTTTGGACACTTCTCAGAAGTTCCAGTGGAATCGATCCTCACTGCCTACAGCACAGACCATCAAACCCTGTGAGGCGACCTTCCTCCCTTCTCCTTGTGCTCACCTCTGTGCCCAAAATGACCTAACAAACCATCCGTCTCACACCCCATTCTTAAATCAAGTTCTCAGCACTAGGGGACCCCAAATAGAAAAACAACTCACTATTGATAACCTTTCTCTTTGTTCACAAGAAAATATTAGCCTTTTAATTTGTATAATATCAATGGTTAATATTTATCCTCTGCTCTAAATATTAAGAGCATCTATGTCGTAATTTAAAAACCAGTACTAGTAAATTCATTTTCCAAATTAGGAAATTATATTTCAGATTTAATTATTATACAATTTCTCACCCTAGTAGTCCTTCATCAATTATCCTACTCTTTATTTTATACCAGTCAGTTCCCTGGAAATTTTTCTTTGTTCATTTCCTAACAATGATGACATGAAAAATTGGAGCATTCCATGAAAGGAGAAATGACTCAGGAAACTGACAACTGGATACAAAACTCAGATTTGTGTTGTACAGGTTGTGTTGATGAAATCCACATATGTTCCACCTACTGAACTCCCATATATCCTTGTTTTATTTGTGATTAAGTTGATAGAATAGAACTGATTAGCCCTTCTCTTATTTCTATAGGAATGTTATATTGCTTTTTAAAAGTATTCAGCAACTGATGCATGAAACCAATAATTCAACACTGTTTCCTGAAGCTGAGCTACATCAAAAAGTCTCTATCCAGCATTCAAATTTAAATAAAAAGCAAGGTTAATGTTTAAATTAATTTCATGAGAAAATTCCCCTTCCCCAGCAGGAAGGATTGCATTCTAAATGTACAGCAGAACCTAACACCTCTCCCTTATTTCCAGGGCCCTTTAGCTCTGTTTCTCCCATAACATCTTAACATTGATCCATCCCTGCAGGCTCTGAGTAACTGTTAGGTCGTCCTGTTCTGTGCTTTGCTTTCCCACCTCTGGCTTTCCTCCTCTTTTCCATTTTGTCCTTGTTGCTCAGTTCACACCTGGCATACAACTTAACTGTCATGATTAGCACACCCTCTCCCACAATTCTACTGTCCATAATCATTTTGCCACTTCCCCAGAAGTTACCAATATATTTCTTATTCTCCTGTTCACAAAGCACAGAGAAAAGGAACAAACCAAAACACAAGTGAGAAGGAACATTTGTTGGTTTGTGGGACAAAATCAAGTCGTCTAATATATATGTATAGATTTGTAAGGCACAGAAAAAAATATTTCAGTACTGGCTGAAATTTTTCCATAATTGATACAAAGTGTAAACCTATAGATCCAAGAAGCAAAATCAACACCAAACTCAATAAACATAAAGAAAACCACAGCAAGTCATTCCGAAGTCACATTTTTGAAAATCAAGTGGGAACATCCAGACAAAAAACATACAATGTGCACAGACATGGATATGATACCTGATTTGCTCTCAGGAAACTAGCTGTACAATCCAGAGGACAACAGATCTGGATCTCAGAGTACAAAAAGGGGAAAGAATAGCTGTCAATTTTATACCCAGTGAGAATATTTTTCAAAAAAGTTAAGATTCTGTTCCTAGTCTTTTAAGGAACTTCCACACTGTTTTCCACAGTGTCTGTACTGATTTACATTCCCTCAAACAAGGTAGGAGGGTTCCTTTTCTCTGCAGCCAATCCAGAATCTATTGTTTATAGACTTTTTGATGATGGCCATTCTGACCAGTGTGAGATGACACCTCATTGTGCTTCTGATTTGCATTTCTCTATTAATGAGTGATGCTGAGCACCTTTTCATGTGCATATTGACCATCTGTATGTCTTCTTTGGAGAAATGTCAATTTAGGCTTTCTGCCCATGTTTTGATTGGGTTGTTTGTGGGTTGTTTACTTTTTGATACTGAGCAGCATGAGCTGTTTGTATATTTTAGAGATTAATCCCTTTTCAGTTGTTTCCTTTGGAAATATTTTCTCCTATTCCATGGGATGTCTTTTCATCTTGTTTATGGTTTCCTTTGCTGTGCGAAAACTTTTGTTTACTTTTATTCTCATTAGTCTAGAAGATGGGTCAAAGAAGACCGTACTGTGCTTAGTCAAAGAGTATTCTGCCTATATTTTCCTCTAACAATATCTGGCCTTACATTTATGTGACCCAGCAATCCCACTCCTGGGCACATACCCAGAGAAAACCATAATTCAAAAAGACACATGCACCCCAATATTCATTGCAGCATTCTTTACACTAGCGAGGACATGGAAACAACCTAAATGTCCATCAACAGAGGAATGGATAAAGATGTGGTACATACATATGATTGAATTTTCAGTTCAGTTCAATTCAGTCACTCAGTCGTGTCCAACTCTTTGCGACCCCATGAATCGCAGCACGCCAGGCCTCCCTGTCCA
>SJYV01009912.1:0-11092 GCA_006410875.1 Neotragus pygmaeus
GCTAATTTTCTAAGGCATAACCTTTAGGACAAGGATGTAACCTATATTTTAATGTTACTCTTGCACAGTAAAAATAATTTACAGTAGCTTCTTGGCACCTACAATAAGATAGGCATTATTTTACCTTTTAGTGAAGCTGACTATACATTCATACTAGTATCTCTAAGCTTTCCTTTTTATTTTTGTCTTGAGTTTGTGTTATTAAGATTTTATGTTTTGAAAATTTTTGTGGGAATATTTTAAAACCACATGCCATATAATAGACTATACTGTGCACGAATCAATCTGAAATCTGCTCATGGGATTACAGAAAGATGATCATTTTGTTTCTCCTTTATCATCCAGGTATTTCTGGTGCCAGATACCATAGGGCATTTTTTTGGTGTCTTTCACCCTTGTGCCTTGATGTTGGGTGAGGTGGTTAACTCATACATATATAACCATCTCATACACTGAGATGGTTAACAGGTATTAACTATACTTGAGAGTGACTGCAAATCACGCGAATATATCCTACCAAACCAAAACTAGAGGGATGTTCAGCTGCACATCCTCTCCGTCAGGTTCTCAGAATGCCCACAGCCCCTCCAGCATGACCCTGTATAAGAGTTGTGATGGAGAGGAGGTCTCCATGGAGGAGACAGGGGTCTCAGCTGGCTGCAGAAATTTATCAAAAAACATATCACTGTGTCCAGATATGGCTGGAGAACCTTCAGGAGGCTTGAANCACAGCCCCTCCAGCATGACCCTGTATAAGAGTTGTGATGGAGAGGAGGTCTCCATGGAGGAGACAGGGGTCTCAGCTGGCTGCAGAAATTTATCAAAAAACATATCACTGTGTCCAGATATGGCTGGAGAACCTTCAGGAGGCTTGAAAAGGGCCCTTACACATGAAAAATACCCAAGTTTGGGGGGTTTATTTTCACTGCAGGGTATGCAGGATCTTAGCTCTTCAACCAGGGATTGAACTCTTGTCCCCTGCAGTGGAAGGGCAGAGTCTTAACCACTAGATTGACAGGGAAGTCCTGAAAGACGCTGATGTTTTAGTTTACTAATGTTGCAGTTAATACGTTTTGGGCTCCTCTGTTCATGGAATTCTCCAGGCAAGACTACTGGAGTGGGTAGCCGTTCCCTTCTTCAGGAGGAATCCCTGACTGAGGGATCAAATTCTGGTCTCCCACATTGCAGGCAGATTTTTTCCCATCTGAGCCACCAGGGAAACCCTTTATAAATAAATAACAGGGTTTGCTAATTCCAGGCTCAAATTCCAGTTTAACTTGATCTGTCCCGAAGTATAAATTCCTAAAGATTAAGGCCAGGGCAGGACCAGCACTCACCCTAGTGGATCCCCAGTAGTTAGTTACTTGATGATTAGTTTATTATCCTATTTTGTGATCTTAAACATTTTATTTTTATAAAGCCACACATTTGTATATTTTGTTGCTAAATAGCACATCATGTTATGGCTATGATGGAGAATTTGTGATTTTGGGAGCCAGGGTGAAACTTTTTTTCAGTTACAATGCCCATTTGTGCACTGTAGTTGGTGGTAGGCTTTAGCAGATTTTCATAACGTTCTGCTCAGTGAATTTCTTGGCACTGAGCCTTGAGTGTCGACTTTGTATACCTGTGTTTACCTATCAGATTAAATGGTTGAACACTTGATAGGATGTTCTCCAGGAGAATTTAAAAACTATATTGAAGACTTCTTATTGGCATTATTCTATGAACCTTGATTTTGGAAGGTGTTTTAGAGACTTTAAAAAATTTACATTAATTCTCCAAATATTACTCGAGATTGTGGTTTAATAAAAATTTCAAAACTTGAGGAAATCATAAAATGTATCAAGTATAAAACTTATAAAAGTATTAATCTGATTAGGAATTTTAATATGTTTATTCCTGATATTTCTAGTTACTTCCTTTTTTGTAGAAAACACCTGTGTCTAGCATTAGACCATCATTAACCTCTGCCATACAATAGTCCTTTGCTCCAAAAGNATAAAAGTATTAATCTGATTAGGAATTTTAATATGTTTATTCCTGATATTTCTAGTTACTTCCTTTTTTGTAGAAAACACCTGTGTCTAGCATTAGACCATCATTAACCTCTGCCATACAATAGTCCTTTGCTCCAAAAGGAATTAAATCTCTCATGGGGACATTGGGCTGCCTTGACTGCTTGAAAATGAAAGCTGCACCTCACTGGAGCTTATCTAGTCCATAGATTTGGAATGATTATGGATCTTTTATACAGCGAGATATGTTATTACCCAAGATCTGCAAAGCCATTTTGAAATGAGAGGCCTCTGAAACTTTTATAACTTAACTGCCCGCACTGTTCATTAAGATTACTGGCACTTGAAGCTTATTTCTGATGAATTAAGATTATGTAAATGCTGTCCCCCAAATAGTGAAAGGACAAATGTCAAAGATCTCGTGGCCAACTGTTCTTGCTTCTTTCTGGGAGAAATCTTAAGCCAGTTGTTCTTGTTTTTGTAACATGTGGGACCTAGTTCCCTGACCAGGAGTCTAACCTGGGCCCCCTGCACCGAGAAGCACAGAATCTTAGCCACTGGACCGTCTGGGAAGCCCCCTGGGCCAGTTTTAAGACATCTTTAAGAATTTCCTTAAAGAATTTTAGAGATTTTTGTTAAACACTTAAGTGAGTACTAACTGAATCATGACACTCCTGGGAATCCATTTGAAATGACTCATCTCTCACTCAACAATTCCAAGGGATCTTTATACTATTGTTTGACCAATAGGTCAATCCTAAAAGGTCAAAGTTGATCACATTCACTTGAATGCATCATATGAACTGTTTATGAGGTATGCACTTATCAAATTACACTTTTAGTGACAGAAATATGTAAATTTTATCAAATACAATTAATAACACTTCATAGCACTAAATAATAAGAATGTTAAAATGTTTATTTCATATTTGTACTTTAACTCTTTTGCTCATCACAACCTTGAGCTTGTGGTTT
Organism: Neotragus pygmaeus; assembly: GCA_006410875.1. Taxonomy (NCBI): domain Eukaryota; kingdom Metazoa; phylum Chordata; class Mammalia; order Artiodactyla; family Bovidae; genus Neotragus; species Neotragus pygmaeus. Next base: position 2,994 of record SJYV01009912.1, read on the forward strand.
TATTAAGAAATAAATGTCAAGAAATGATAAAAAAAAAANACAATTAATAACACTTCATAGCACTAAATAATAAGAATGTTAAAATGTTTATTTCATATTTGTACTTTAACTCTTTTGCTCATCACAACCTTGAGCTTGTGGTTTTATTAAGAAATAAATGTCAAGAAATGAAAAAAAAAAAAGAAGTCATGCTTCAGAACACTTACTTTTACCCTATATATGCCAAGAAGATTGTTACCACTGATGGTGTGGGCCAAAGGAGTTAAAACAGAAACGCTGGTTATTAGAGTGGAATTTTATTTTTTCACATCACCCAGAGTCAGATGCTTTGTTTTCTCATGGGAAAATTACTCCAAAAACATCTCTACTCTGGGACTGGATTTGGCATTCACATACCAAGGTTAACACAGACTGTCTTAGACAATGTTAGAGTTATTTTTAACACAGGACAGAAGTCATGCTGTGGGAATTCTGAAATGTGAGAGTCATTCTCTCTGCAATCACATCTTAGATAATATGAATAGGTGATGTTCATTCCTTGCATTCAATCTTGGCTTTATACAAATCCAAAACTAGCAAGTATATCTGGGGAAATATCAATTCATCACCACATTTACAAAACCCAATGAGATTTGGTGCAAGAAATGTTTGATTTGGACGAAATAGATGGAATTAGATCTCAGTGTAGAATGCAAGCTCAATGTCCCGTTTTCCATTTCCTCTCTCACCACCCAACCACCAGCTTGGTAAGTGTGGAGAGAAAGGCTCAAATACTTCACAGGTGTTCTGTGCATGCCAACACATCAACAGAACTCAATCTCCACTCTTTTAAAAGATAACAAATTTGTTACTTATTTTCTGGCTGTAAAAGGGAACATATGTTTATCGTAGACACTTTTGAAAATAGAATAAAAAATCAGAAAGAAATTTTAAAAATCCCCTTTAAACCACTGACCAGAAAAACAAAATGAACCAAAACTACTGCTAACATGTTGAGGTACAACTTTACAGATATTTGTGTTTGCAGATACATGAAAATGTTGGTTCATCTGCAGATATTTGTGTGTGTGTGCATCGGCAAATGTTGGTTTTTAAAGATTTGACATAAATTCATCTTACAGTATTATTTTAAAATCTAATTTCAGTAGATCAGGCTCTTTGTTTTGTTGATTGGTATATCCCTACACCTGGCACATAGCAGTGAAAAAGTGAAAGTGTTAGTAGCTCAGTCATGTCTGAGTCTTTGTGAGCCCGTGGACTGTAGCCCAACCAGGCTCCTCTGTCCTCAGAATTCTCCAGACAAGAATACTGGAGTGGGTAGCCATTCCCTTCTCCAGAGGATCTTTCCAACCCGGGAACTGAACTCCCATCTCTTGCAGTGCAGACAGATTCTTTACTGTCTGAGCCACCAGGGAAGCCCAGCACATGGCATGCTATCAATATATATTTGTTGAACTTATCAGCACAGAATGACTTTTATTCATTATCAGTAAATACCATTAGAAAGCATCATATTTAATAGTTGCCTGGCAGTCCATCAAGCAGTGAATTGTAACTTATGTAACAAGCATACGATGGCTGGGAATTTAGATTATTTCACATTTTTTTCAGAATAAAATTACCAGAATATCTCTTGTCCATGATTCCTTTTAGTTTTGTACAACTTTGACTACTTGAAATAAAACAAAAAGTTGGGTTTGTCTGAAATCCCTTATTTTAAAAAAACGTCTATAAAAATTCACTTAATGGATACACTTCCTTCATTGGCCTGTGTCGCCCATTTCCTTTGACGAGCCGTCCCTCTGACGGTCTCCTCCAGAGAGTGTGGGAGAGACTGGCTCCCTCTGCGCACCCACCCTTCTGGCCAGAGAGAACGTTCGTGGATGACCATGACTTAGGTCACTGGGGTGAGAAATATTTACTTTCCCAGGACTGTTGGGAAAATCATTCTCTTGGCTCCTTGATGGAAAGGAAGAAGAAGAGAGCTGTGGAAATGGCTGCATGTGTTGAGGTATATGAAGAATCAACTTTGGATAAAGTAGACATCACAGAAAGCTGAGAGGAGAGGCAGAAAGAAAGTGAATTTCTCTTCACTGGGGCCAGGTCTCCCTTGAAGTTTGACCTAACCTTGAGCTTTCCCAATGCCTGAACCAAAGTGTCCCCTCCATTTCCAGTTGAGATGAATTTTCTATTAACTGTGATAAAAAGAAAATGATTCAATGAATATCCCTCACAGTATATAAGGGTTCGTTTCCCCCAAATCTGCTCAATATCGGTTATTCTTATATTGGCTGATTTCATAGGAAATACATTCTGTCTTTTGTGGATTTGCGTGTCTTTAGTTGTTGGTGATGGTGAAACTTTTGTGTGTGACCATCACTGTTTAATTCTTCTTTTATGGTTCCAGTTCCTTGGGAGGCATTTCAACTACTTAGTTTCCATGAGACAAATCAGTATCCTTTTTTGCTTATTTTTATATAACTTATCATTTGGAATAATCTCAGATTTACACAAAAGTCATAAAAGCATTTCAGCAAGCCCGTGTGTATCTTTCATTCTCCTTTCCTGACACACAACCGTGGTGCATTCACCAGAATGAAGAAAAACATTGGTACAATGCTAGTAAATAAACTACAGGCTTTATTTGGGTTTCAACAGTTCTTCCATTAATGTCCTTTTTCTATTCCAAGAGCCAATCAAAGTTATATTTAGACCTTGCAACCCAATTCCACTTGCAACCCAATTCCACTTGGCTGAGTCAACATGAACTTACAAAGTGCTAAGTGACTTTTAACATTAGGCAAGTGAGAGGAATATTTCCATTTGATCGTTATTTTTTCTTTTATCGTCCACAATACTGCTCCACAAGAATCCAGGTTGATATAGAGAGGACTGACTCAGTCTTTGCCAAATGAGTAGGCTAATTCAATATTGCGGTTACAAAATGAATGAGATAATTTCTGAAGCCCCCTCCAAATGTGCGTTCCCTCTGGGAGAAGTACTGAACTTTAAATACAGTAAGTCCCCTACATATGAATGAGTTTCATTCTGAGAGTGCATTCGTAAGTCCACTTTGCTCATAAGTCAAAGGAAGCTAGCCCAGGTACCCAACTAACATGATTGGCTATATAGTACTATAATGTAGTGGGTTTATAATACTTTTCACAGAAATAATACATAAAAGAACACACACACACACACACACACAGACACACAAACAGTTTTAATCTTACAGTATAGTACCTTGAAAAATACAGTAGCACAATGTAACAGCTGGCATCCAGGGGCTGGCATCGAGTCAAGACGAGTCACTTATGGAGGAGGGAGAGGAGCTGGGAGATGGTGGAGCTGACGGACCATCCCAGCAGGAGACAGAGGACAGGCTGTGATTTCACTCATGCCTGATGTTGATGGCAGAGGCTCTGGTTCCCTGCTGGATTCAATTCTATCTACTTTTTGATAAAGTGATCCAGTGATGTCTGGGTGCATTCTGGGCTTGAAATAAAGATACTGTGCAATAGTACTCTATACAGTACTGTACAGTAAAGTACACAAAAGCACAACTGTTGTAGAGGGTGCACACACATGAAATAGTACTCCAGACATGTAAGCTGACTTACGTAAGTGAACATGCAAACAACACGTTCACATCTTTGAAAGTATGCAGCTTGAAGGTTTGTATGCAGGGGACTTACTGTACTGGAAAATGTACCAGCTGTGTGTGACCCTTGGAGAGTTACCTAAAAATTGCTCTTGCTTGTAGATAATCTCCTTATTAGGCCTCCCACATTTAACATCAGGACTATGAACACTTGATCCCGTCTCTCTTTCAGCTTGTGCTCCAAATTGTCCACCCCTTTCCCACTGTAAGGTCTCTCCTGGTGACTCAGACAGTGAAGAATCTGCTTGCAAAAGAGATGTAAAGAACAGACTTTTGGACTCAGTGGGAGAAGGCAAGGGTGGGATAATTTGAGAGAATAGCATTGAAACACATATACTATCATATATGAAATAGACTGCCAGTCCAGGTTCGATGCATGAGGCAGGGTGCTCAGGGCTAGTGCGCTGGGATGACTCAGAGGGATGGGATGGGGAGGGAGGCAGGAGAGGGGTTCAGGATGGGGGAACACATGTACACCCATGGTGGATTCATGTCAATGTATGCAAAAACCATTACAATATTGTAATCAGCCTCCAATTAAAAAAAAAAAAGAATCTGATTGCAATGTGAGAAACCAGGTTCAATCCTTGGGTCAGGAAGATCCCCTGGAGGAGGAAATGGCATAGCACTCCAGTATTCTTGCCTGGAAAACTCCGTGGACAGAGGAGTCTGATGGGCTCCAGTCCATGGGGCCCCAAAGAGTCGGACACAGCTGAGTGGCCAACCTATACATGCCCTTAGCAAACTGTATTCTCTTCCATTCCACTGGAAGCCCAGCCCAGAGCAGAGGTGACATCCCTCAAGTGACACTGCTGCAATCTTAAGAATCCCAGATGATGGCTGCGTCAAGTCAAAGGATTGATCTGGCATCTCCCACAATCTTCCTATCTCCCTTCCTCCCTCCATCAGGGATGGAGACAGTGTCCACCAGTCCTACAAGGCACTGACAACACTGAATGAAGAAAATAGACATGTTTTCTGCCTTCCCTCATGTATTGATATCCTACAGATAAAGGAGGGAGTAGGCATTGATCACAGAACTGCGTGGGCACCTGATTGCAGTTGGAGACAGATGGTCTGAGGGACGCCTCAAGCTGCACCAAGGAGCAAAGCATCTGGCTTTATGAGAGCCAGGCTCTGGCAGCAGTGGCTGGCGGTCTTTTCAAGAAAGCTGACATATGCTGGGGATCAGAAGTCTGAAAGGGAAGTACTATAGGTGAATATGGTGTAGTACATATAGGTGAATGGGATCGGGTGGCCATCAGGAGTTCTGGGATGTGTTCTGAGACATCTCCAGGCAGAGAATTGCAGGAGTGACGCTCTGGGGTCCAGGATCCAAAGGAGAGCCAGTGAGCCCGGGTGAACAGGGAGAGAGGGAGGCAGAGGACGCGGCCCTCAGAGAGGAGGTGGAGAGGCATGGAGGGGCGGGGACAGCTTCAGGGCAGGGGCTGCAGGGGGCGAAGAACATGAGGATGCAGAGAAGGACAGAGTGAGGATGAGGCCAGGCAGGGAGACGACATGCACTGCACTCACCCTCCAGCTTCACAAAGGCCGCCTTGCCCTTCCCTCCATGAGATGTTGTATTGGAAACTTTATATCTCCTCCTAAGCCCACAACTTCAGTCACACCATGAGAACATCAGACAAACCCAAACTGAGGGACAGGCTACAAAGCAGCTGACAAGTGCTACTCACAGCTGTCATCACATAGGGAGAGTCAAAGAAACTGTCAAAACCATGAGGGGCCTGAGGGGGCATAAATACAGACCACAGGGCATCCTGGATGGTCTCCTAGGACAGAAAAAGGACATGTGGTAACAACTAGGGAAACAGGAATACAGTATGAATGTTCACTAATAGCAGTGCATCAATAGAAGCCTGTTAATTATAACAGTTATGTTATTTTATATTATAACAATTATATTGATGCTAAGGTGCTACAAATAGAGAAAACTGGGGTGGGCAATATGGAATCTCTGGGTACTGCTTACTTTTTTTTTTTCTGTAAATCTAAAACTATTTGAAAATGAATATTATTGAAAACACGCTTTTATCTCAGAAAACTTACTATGAGAATTTCTGAGTTTAGCAATCCAAATCCCCAAATTTTACTTGTAAAATTTCTGGACTTCTCAGACCAGAAACAATCATTCTGTTCACAGATTCAGCCTCTGACTTTCCCCCTTAAACAGATTAATATTGGTTACACGTTCCAAGTTTATTTAAGGAAAATTGTTCACCTGAAGTTTAGTTTTCCAGGGATAGGAAGCCATTTCCAGTTTGCTCACTGTGCCATTATAATCTTATCAGCTCATCCCTCCACCAGAACCAAGATAACTCTGACTCCTCCTTCTAGGACTCACACCACTTGCAGAGAGTAGGGAAAAACACTAGTGTATTCAGGTATAAATGGTTGTCTGTGAAGGCCTTACAAATAGCTGAAAAAAGAAGAGAAGCTAAAGGCAAATGAGAAAAGGAAAGATATACCTATTTGAATGCAGAGTTCCAAAGAATAGCAAGGAGAGATAAGAAAGCCTTCCTCAGTGATCAGTGGAAAGAAATCGAGGAAAACAATAGAATAGGAAAAACTAGAGATCTTTTCAAGAAAATTAGAGATACCAACGAACATTTCATGCAAAGATGGGCTCGATAAAGGACAGAAATTGTATGGACCTAACAGAAGCAGAAGATATTAAGAAGAGGTGGCAAGAATACACAGAAGAACTATACAAAAAGGATCCTCATGACCCAGATAATCATGATGATATAATCACTGATCTAGAGCCAGACATCTTGGAATGTGAAGTCAAGTGGGCCTTAGAAAGCATCACTACAAACAAAGCTGGTGGAGGTGATGGAATTCCAGTTGAGCTCTTTCAAATCCTGAAAGATGATGCTATGAAAGTGCTGCACTCAATATGCCAGCAACTTTGGAAAACTCAGCAGTGGCCACAGGACTGGAAAAGGTCAGTTTTCATTCCAATCCCAAAGAAAGGCAATGCCAAAGAATGCTCAAACTACCGCACAATCGCACTCATCTCACATGCTAGTTAAGTAATGCTCATGGCTCTCGTGTGGCCTCCTATCAGGGCACCAGTCACACCATAGGGACTGGTGATGTCCTTTCCCTAAGCTCTGTAGGGGCAGGAATCTAACTCACTTCTGTCTCTCCCTGTGTCGATCACATCTCCCATACCCACTGAAAGACACCCTACAATAGATGTGTTGAATAAATAACTGAACACACATTGGTAATTGTCTTAGAATGCGTCAAATCACATGTGCGATAGAAACACACTGGAATAACTTCTAGCAAACCCATCCTTCATCCTATATTGAGTGCCACAATGAGAAGATTTGGCATACAGCAAAATCAGACAGCTCGGGGAGGTACTGAATGGGCCAGCTGGTGTCCTAGAGTTGTATCATGATGGATGGTGGTCCTTTTTCCAAAAATGAAATAAGCAGAAATAACAGAAATAGACCCCTTCTTTCCCCAGAGAGAAATTGAGAAAAGGGGTACTCGGCAAAGGGATTTATTGAGGTATCAGTAGGACAATTATCACCAGCCTTCTTTTCTGAGGGATCCACCTTGTGAAGTGCAGTTCCTGCTGATTAATAATGTGAGTCACAGTATCAGGGGAGGCACTTCCCAGATTATGCAGAGGACAGTTCGGAAACTGTTTTATGCTTCCCTTATAGGTGCGAATGTTTTGAACAAAACTCTGACAGCATGTTTTTATCCTGGAGAGGTATGTCCTATGTCTAACATGGCTGCCCGCAGCTTGGTGCCCAAAAGAGGACTCTAACGACCCTCTGAGGCCTGGGACACCAGCTGACCTTCGTCCCCAACTCACCCAGAGGGCCACACTCAGGAAAGGAGGCCCATGTCTCCCTCCAACGGTTTGCTGGGACCCCTGTCCTTCCTTGAGGGCAACCTGGAGGGGATGAACCAGATTTAGGGCCCTGGGCTAGAAGGCTAAGGGTGGGTAGGGAGAGTGGCCGGCCATCGTGAGCACACAATTGGATATTTTAAAAAATTGGAAGGGAGAATCTCACAGGGGTGCAAATAGACAGACAAACAAAACAGCTCCAAGGAGAGCTTGAGGTTTAATTTCTCAGGATGCTCCCCTTTGACTCAGAGTGCATGTAGTTCACAGCCTTGCTTCCTCTGGAGCTGCTGCGGGCTGCGTCTGGGGCTTGCAGGGTGTCAGCCCCTTAGGTTGTGACGGAACAGAGCAGGACTCTCTGGGGCTTGCCCCTCGCCCCCATGTGCTCTGCCTGCCTTTTGTCTATAGAAAAACTTCAGCCAAAGAATAAGCTTAACAGGTAAAGTGAGAAAATGCAGAAGCAAAGGAATGCAGTCAAATAGGACAAAATAATAATAGTGCTTTCTTGGTGGCTTAGACAGGAAAGAATCCGCCTGCAATGCACGAGAC
>SJYV01009913.1:0-10078 GCA_006410875.1 Neotragus pygmaeus
TCATCAAGAGGCTTTTGAGCTCCTCTTCACTTTCTGCCATAGAGGTGGTGTCATCTGCATCAGTCATGGTGAAAACGAATCAAAGTAAAATTTTAAAAATATTTTTAAATGAATTTGTTTACTCACAAAAAATGTCAGCAGTAGCATTGAAACTGGGAACAAAAAATGCATAAATTTATGAAGAAAAAAATGAGACACATCTGCTTTATCCATTCCCCATCATTCTCAGGAACAGCTAAATAAGGGAAATAAGATTATGAGACAGTATTTGAGAAAATAAAATCAACAAAGAATGTTGAATATATGTAAACTTTCTGACTTTTAGGGCATCAAGATTCAACTTCTTCTCACATAATTAGAAGTTATTTTCCTACTATGCCTCATATAGCATAGCATAGAAAATAGGGTTATTTAATACACACACACACTCATACACAAAGACTTTTAGTTGTTCATACAAGTGGAATTAGGAAGATTCTTGATGAGACTTTAACTTCAAAGAATCATAGTCTTCAGAAAGGAGTGTTTTATCTAGTTTAATTGATATATGCTGAGTTCTACCTTGCTTTACTCTTCGACAAATATTTCTTAAATGACACTTTCACAAAATGTAGATTTCTAAGCCTCCTTGGAAACTCATGTTTAGAAGGCCTGGACCTGAGCCTTGGGAACGTGCATGGTCAACAAATATGTGCAGATGGTTCAGAATCCAGGAAACACCTCCTAGCCCCAGCTCTCCACAGAGTTTTCTTCTTGATTCTCTTTCCTCCCTCTGTCATCTTCAGTTTTGAGGAGGTTCATTAGGCACTTCCCAACAATATTCCTCTTCCTCTAAAGTAAGAACTTAAGCTAGTTAACTTAACTGTAGCTGGATATGGGACAGGATAAGAAGGGAGGGGAAAAACTCCTATCCTAAAGGTGGAGAAGAGAGGGAGACAAAACTACTCTGTGTTCTGTCTTGGAGTGTAAAATCTTTGTCCAGAGAAAGATAAATCTAATCTACTGCTAGCAAATATTTTCTATCTAGACATGCTGAAAGAATCACTGGCTTCTAACCTAGGCTGAGATTATTAGGAAATCTTTCTTCTGAAATTTTAAACATTGTAGGTATCAGGCTTTGGGAAGTGATGGACATCCCCAATACACATCCATCTGAAAATAATTCATTTTCTTTTTAATACAAGCTACAATAAAGATTGACAAAATTCCCAGATTTATCTTGATTTTATCGTCTTTCTCTATCCCTCAACCACAGAGATTCTCAACTTATGAAGTATAGCCCCAGAAAAAGCAGGTGGAATGAAATGGAGTGGTTTGTAAGATTTACATAGTGAGCAAAAGAGTATGTGTTATAGGCTGAATATTTATGCACTCTAAAATTCACATGTTGAAATCCTAACCTAATTGTATTAGGTGGTGGTATCAGTATGTGAGCCTTGGGAAAATGGTAGGATATGAGTGTGAAGCCCTCATGAATAGGATTAATTCCTTTATAAAGGAGAACCCAGAGAGCTCCCTTACCCCTCCTGACATGTGAAAGTGAAAGTGAAGTTGTTCAGTCATGTCGGACCCTTTGCGACCCCATGGACTGTAGCCCACCAGGCTCCCCCATCCATGGGATTCTCCAGGCAAGAATCCTGGAGTGGGTTTCCATTTCCTTCTCCAGGGAATTTTATCGACCCAGGGATCGCATCCAGGTGTCCCATATTGCAGGCAGACGCTTTAACCTCTGAGCCACCATGGAAGCAGACAGCTCTCCATGAGCCAGGAAGTGGGCCCTCATCAGAACCCAGCCATACTGGCAAACCTGATCTTAGACTTCCAGCCTCTAGAACAATGATAAATAGATTCCTGTTGTTTATAAGCCATCCTCCTATGGTATTCTGTTATAGCATCCCAAATCACCTAAGATATCAAAAGAAGGTATGGTTCAACCAGTTTGAGAAACACTCCTTGAAAGAAAACAAACTGGACTGAAAAATGGAAGTAATTAGTTAAGTCATTGATCAAAGGCACCAAAACTTTCATTCAGAAGATCTCAAAGTTAAAAAACAGATTCAGCTCAAATTATATTCATTTCTCCACTTCATGTCCTTATGTAAATTTGCTTCATCCTTTTAACTGTTTCGTGTAAACAGAAGTGTAATTACCTTTGTAGCTGGAATAGTTTTACATTCCTTTTAAGACTAAACAGAATAGTGAATAACTGGAAACCTTTTGAGTACACAACAAGAAAATACAAAATACACACAAATATTTAAAAAGCAAAACAAACCTAAGCAATCCCTGACTCCTATCCTCTTCCTAATGGATCAAAATATTCATGCCAAGCCTTGAAAACTCCCCTCTTGGAAAAAACACTCAGAGCCACAAACTTTCTAAAACCAGGAGCTGTCCTTGATGGCAAAACAGATACTTTGAGAATCGGGCCTATATGTTCCCCAAAACAGCTAACATCCTGAGTTAGAGACACTGATCTCATACTTCTGACAAGAGAAAAAAAAAATCTACCAATTTTAATTTGTAGTTATACTGGAAAACATTAGGGATAGGGTTTGAGTTGAGAATGAGAATAACATTTAGAGTTGCTTAATTGCTCCTCCCCGCTTCATGGATCACAGTCTTGTCCATGACAAAGCGACTTGCATAAGCCAGTGAAGCTGTGAGCCATGCCATGCAGGGCCACCCAAGATGGGTGGGTCATAGTGAAGAGTTCTGACAAAATGTGGTCCACAGGAGAAGGGAATGCAAACCAGTATTCTTGCTGCAAAAACCCTATGGACAATATGAAAAGACAAAAAGATATGACATAAGATGATGAACACCCCAAGGCAAAAAGTGTCCAATATGCTATCAGGAAAGAGTGGAGGGCAATTAATAATAACTCCAGAAAGAATGAAGCAGCTGGGCTAAAACAGAGACAATTGTCACTTATGGATCTGCCTGATGGTGAAATTAAAAGACACTTACTCCTTGGAAGGAAAGCTATGACAAAACATAGACTGTATATTAAAAAGCAAAGATGTTACTTTGCTGACAGAAGTCCCTATAGTCAAACCTATGTTTTTTTTCCTTGGGCTCCAAAATCACGTGGACGGTGACTGCAGCCAAGAAATTAAAAGACACTTCCTCCCTGGAAAAATTGCAATGACAAACCTAGACAGTGTATTAAAAAGCAGAGACACTGCTTTGCCTGCAAAGGTCTGTATAGTGAAAGCTATGGTTTTTCCAGCAGTCAGCATCACCTTCTCAAGGGTTTCCCTGATGATTCAGTTGGTAAAGAATCCACCTGCAATGCAGGAGACTCCGGTTCAGTTCCTGAGTCAGGAAGATCTCCTGGAGAAGGGATCAGCTACCCATTCCAGTATTCTTGGGTTTCCCTTGTGGCTCAGCTGGTAAAGAACCCACCTGCAATGCAGGAGACCTGGGTTCCATCCCTGGGTTGGGAAAATCCCCTGGAGAAGGAAAGTGAACATTGCTCAGCCATGTCCAACTCTTTGCAACCCCATAGACCATACAGTCCATGGAATTCTCTAGGCCAGAATACTGGAGTGGGTAGCCAAGTTTCCCACATTGCAGATAGATTCTTTACCAGCTGAGCCACCAGGGAAGTCCAAGAATACTGGAGTGGGGAGCCTATCCCTTCTCCAGGGGATCTTCCCGACCCAGGAATAGAACTGGGGTCTCCTGCAAGTGGATTCTTTACTAACTGAGCTATCAGGGAAGCCTGGAGAAGGGAAAGGCTACCCACTCCAGTATTCTGACCTGGAGAATTCTGTGGACTGCATAGTCCTTGGGGTCACAAAGAGTCAGCTTTCACTTTCACTTTCACCAACTCAGTGGACATGAGTTTGAGCAAACTCTGGGAGATGATGAAGGACAGGAAAGCCTGGCTTGTTGTAGTCTATGGAGTCTGAAAGAGTTGGACACAACTTGTCAACTGAGCTATAGTAACAACTACCTCCCATTTAAATATACTGCAGTATTAAGAGTTTTCCAGAGAAACACAACTAGTATGATGTGTATGTAATATAAAGAGAGAGATTTATCTTTATCTTTAGGAATAGGCTCACATAATTGTAGAGAGTCCAAAATCTGCTGCAGAGGCTGTCAGACTGGGGACTCAGAAAAAAGCTGATGTTATGGCTAAGACTGAAGAGTATGGAGGCAGAATTTTCTCTTCCTCAAGACACCATATTTTTTCTCTTAAGGCCTTAAGCTAATTGGATGAGGCCCACTCATATAATGGAGGGTAATCTGTTTTACTCAAAGTCTATTAAATAAATGTTAATCTCATCTGAAAAATGCCTTCACAATAGCATCTAGACTGATGTATAATCAGGCATCTGGGTACTGTGGCTTAGCCAAGTTTACACACAAAATTAACTATTGTGTATACTTATAATTTGTTTAGTCGCTAAGTTGTGTCTGACTCTTGCAACCCCACAGACTATAGACCACCAGGCTCCTCTGTTCATGGGATTTCCCAGGCAAGAATACCAGAGTGGGTTGCCATCTCCTCCTCCAGGGGATCTTCCCAACCCAAGGAGGGGCCTTCATCTGCTGTGCTTCCTGCATTGGTAGGTGGATCTTTACCACTGAACCACCAGGCACTTTTTGTGATCCTAAGGATTTGACTAAAATCAGAGAAAAATAATATTTTTAATGCTCATTTATAGTGTTTAATAAAAAAAAATTATGCAAAGATGGGCACAATAAAGTTTAGAAATGGTATGGACCTAACAGAAACAGAAGAGATTAAGAAGAGGTGGCAAGAATACACAGAAGAACTATACAAAAAAGATCTTCATGACCCAGATAATCACGATGATGTGATCACTCACCTAGAGCCAGACATCCTGGAATATGAAGTCAAATGGGCCTTAGGAAGTATTACTATGAACAAAGCTAGTGGAGGTGATGGAATTCCAGTTGAGCTATTTCAAATCCTAAAAGATGATGTTGTGAAAGGACTGCACTCAATATACCAGCAAGTTTGGAAAACTCAACAGTGGCCACAGGACTGGAAAAATTCAGTTTCATTCCAATCCCAAAGCAAGGCAATGCCAAAGAATGCTCCAACTACTGCACAATTGCACTCATCTCACACACTAGTAAAGTAATACTCAAAATTCTCCAAGCCAGGCTTCAACAATATGTGAACCATGAACTTCCAGATGGTTTTAGAAAAGGCAGAGGAACCAGAGATCAAATTGCCAGCATCTTTTGGATCATAGAAAAAGCAAGAGAGTGTTTTGCCAATGTTTTCCTCTAGAAGTTTTATAGTTTCTGGTCTTACATTTAGATCTTTAATCCATTTTGAGTTTATTTTTCTGTGTGGTGTTAGAAAGTGTTCTAGTTTCATTCTTTTACAAGTAGTTGACCAATTTTCCCAGCACCACTTGTTAAAGAGATTGTCTTTACTCCATTGTATATTCTTGCCTCCTTTGTCANCTGGATGAAGCACAAGCTGGAATCAAGATTGCAGGGAGAAATACCAATAATAACCTCAGATATGCAGATGACACCACCCTTATGGCAGAAAGTGAAGAAGAACTAAAGAGCCTCTTGATGAAAGTGAAAGAAGCGAGTGAAAAAGTTGGCTTAAAACTCAACATTCAGGAAACTAAGATCATGGCATCTGGTCCCATCACTTCATGGCAAATTGACAGGGGAACAATGGAAACAGTGACAGACTTTATATTTTGGGCTCCAAAATCACTGTAGATGGTGATTGCAGCCATGAAACTAAAAGATGATTACTCCTTGGAAGAAAAGCTGTAACCAACCTAGTGAAGTGAAGTGAAGTCGCTCAGTCGTGTCCGACTCTTTGCGACCCGTGGACTGTAGCCCACCAAGCTCCTCCGTCCATGGGATTCTCCAGGCAAGAATACTGGAGTGGGTTGTCATTTCCTTCTCTAGGGGATCTTCCTGACCCAGGGTTCGAACCCAGGTCTCCCACATTGCAGGCAGACACTTTAACTTCTGCACCAACCTAGACAACATATTAAAAAGCAGGGACATTACTTTGTCAACAAATCTCCATCTAGATAAAACTGTGGTTTTTCCAATAGTCATGTATGGATGTGAGAGTTGGGCTATAAAGAAAGCTGAGCACTGAAGAATTGATGCTTGTGAACTGTGGTGTTGGAGTAGACTCTTGAGAGTCCCTTGGACTGCAAGGAGATCCAACCAGTCCATCCCAAAGGAAATCAGTCCTGAATATTCATTGGAAGGACTGATGCTGAAGCTGAAGCTCCAACTTTGGCCACCTGATGTGAAGAGGTGAGTCATTAGAAAAGACCCTGATTTGGGGAAATATTGAAGGTAGGAGGAGAAGGGGATGACAGAGGATGAAATGGCTGGATGGCATCACTGACTCAACAGACACAAGTCTGAGTAAACTCCAGGAGTTGGAGATGGACAGGGAGGCCTGGCGGTGTAGTAAAGAATCAGACCTGACTGAGGAGCTGAACTGATAACTTATAAACTTAACTCAAAATTTGGAAACAAAGTTTCATTTCAATACTAAAATATTCCCTTCACAAAATACTGATTGCAGCATCTGTGTTTGGTTCAGTTAATTCAGTTCACTTCAGTCACTCAGTCGTGTCCAACTCTTTGTGACCCCATGAATCGCAGCACACCAGGCCTCCCTGTCCATCACCAACTCCCGGAGTTCACTCAGACTCACGTCCATCAAGTCAATGATGCCATCCAGCCATCTAAGCCTCTGTTGTCCCCTTCTCCTCCTGCCCCCAATCCCTCCTAGCATCAGAGTCTTTTAAGTTTCAAGCTATTAACAGATCCTGCATTAAGATAATAATTTTAAATTGTTAAAATATTAAGTGACTACTATTAAAATATTTATTTCAAGCTTAATTGCTGATTTTTGGCTGATAGTCACTACACTTCTAAAATTGAAAATCCTCCTACTACAAGATTATACTTAGTAGTTGCAACCTTGGCTTCACAGGGATTTACTGCAGATACTGAGGCCTGGGCCTTACCCCTAGAGCTTCTGATTTAATAGGTCTTGTATGCACACTGGGGTTCAGCATTTTTTAAAGTTCCACACATGAAGCTAATGTGCAGCCAGAATTTAGAACTGCTGCATGCATGATAGTTAATCAATCCAACCTAAGTATGCATAACCCATTATTAATACAAGTTTATAGCAGTATCTTAGCAAATAAAAGAGAATAGAAATCTTACTTTATTTATCAATATAAATCTATCTAGTAACAACAGAGGAAGTGCAGATGTTTTTGGAACGCAACTGAATGAATATCTTGATGGGTACCTAGTGGAGCTGCGGCTAGAATCTAGACAATTCACATTTTCTACAAACTGCCTTGATCCAAGACCCCTTTGAGTTGGATAATAAGCATGGGCAATCACAATGCAGGAAGTTACTGATTCCCTCTGACCCACTCACTGCCCAGCCTCATGCTATTTGCTGGGATCCTGAGGGAGGTTGAGGAAGGGTTGAGGAATAGTGAGGCAGAGCTTTGTGGAGTACAGAACAGGATCTGGCTTGGAGGAATCCATGGAAGGAGCCAGGCTCTGCTTGGCAAGGTAAGACTTTGGGGGAGGTGAGGGCATTGGAACTGGTGCTTCCAAAGAAAAGGTGGTCTTAAAAAAAAAAAAGATGCATATATATATATATATTTTTTTTTTTTTTAATTGCTCTGTTCTTTGTAGAAGGATCCTAGGCAGCTCATCTTTTAGGTCAAGGAAAACATTTTGCTCAAAGATCAAAAATGGAAAAGATCTTGTGTGTTTTGGCAAGTAATTTCATGGCTGGAACATGAGGGTAACTTGGAAGAAGTGTGCAGGTCCTGAATCACACGCTGAAGAGCCGAAAACTCTCCTGAGGGCAATAAGGAGCCACAGAGGGCTGTGAGGAGGAGATGGTATGGCTGGATCTGAACATCAGAACAAGTTCATAGGGCTACACTATGGAAGGAAGGGAAACAGGGAACAGGAAAGAATTTCCTCTTCCATTTACACTTTGGAGTAACTTAAAGAGCATCAGATTTTTAAATGCTTGGAAGGTTTAATAGAGTTCCTGACTTTGTAGATGTGTGTGTGTTGTGTTTTGTCACTCAGTCATGTCCAACTGTTTGCGACCCCATGGACTGTGATCCGCCAGGCTCCTCTGTCTATGGGATTCTCTAGGCAAGAATACTGGGGTGGGTTGCCATTTCCTTCTCCAGGGGATCTTCCCCAACCAGGGATTGAACCCAGGTCTCCTGCATTGCAAGTGGATGCTTTACCATCTGAGCTATGTTTTGTGCGTGTGTGTGTGTGTGTGTGTGTGTTGTGTCAAACTGTTAGTCTTTAAGCACTTACTCAATTTCTTAATGTCACTTAACCTTGTTAAGAAGGTTAAGTCTTATTCCACTTCTGAGGTCCTTTTGCAATTTATACTTTTCCAAACAAAATCATATCTTCCATCTCAAGTTTCATATGCATTGACATAAATCTCCTGGTGTCCGACAGCTTAAAATTTACTGTTCTATTCTTTGCAACCTGACATGGGATATATCAAACCCATTTCCCCTGTGCCAGCCAGCTCCCTTAAAGGCTGTGCCAATAAGGAGAATTTCCTGGAGGGAAACTAGAAAGCTGGAGGAGACAATGGAAAAATGTCCCTATTTTTCTTTTTTTCCTGCTCTTATCAGTACCACTATAACAATAGTTTGTTTGTGCTTTTTTTAAGCCATAGCAATAACAGTTGGTTCCAGTTTGCATTTCCCCAAATCTCCCAAGTCTTGGTGTACCCCTTGAGACGTACCAACACTGGTCTACTAGGACCCCAGTTCAGATTTCTGGGTCTTCTATGATGGGTTTTCCTTCTTCAAGCTTCTACATTTTACCAACATCAGATTTGCCCTTTGTCCCTCTACCCGCAGGGTGCTAATTGTTTCCTATGTTTAATACCTCTATGATATTTCAATGACCTGTTTTTGATTCCAAGACTCCAATGTCTGATTTACAGTTCTTTATATTAAATGTTCTCTGTTAGAATAACATTGATTCTGTCTCCTGACAAGAAGACTTCTCAAATTTATTATAATTCTTTTCATTTCTTCAGTGTCTGTAACTATATAACCATTGTCTTTCAGAGGCATTTTCCTTTCATTTTTCTTCATTTCTATTGTTATTTATTTTTAATGCTATAGATTATTTTTATTTTTGCTTTCAAATTGTGGTGCTGGAGAAGACTCTTGAGAAACCCTTAGACTGCAAGGAGATCAGACCAGTCAGCCCTAAAGGAAATCAATCCTGAATATTCACTGAAAGGACTATTGCTAAAGCTGAAGCTCTAATACTTTGGCCGCCTGATGCAAAGAGCTGACTCACTGGAAAAGACCCTGATATTGAGAAAGATTGAAAGAAAAAGGAGAAGAGGGTGGCAGAGGATGAGATAGTTAGGTAGTATTACTGAGTCACTGGACATGATCTTGAGCAAACTCTGGGAGATAATGGAGGATAGAGGAGACTAGAGTGCTATAGTCCATGGGGTCACAAAGAGGCAGACATGACTTAGCAATTGAACAACAACAAATATTTTAATTTTATGTATATAATTTTACATGAATAACTGAAATAATATACTGCATGTGAAGCTTTGGAGTACCATCTCTTCATTTTCATTGAATTTACCATTACTGTCTGCCCCTTTTACACTCTTTCACCCACGGCAGCCTTTCCCCATCCCCACCTTCACATGGCCCTCACGTGGTCCTTCACAGGGCAAGGACCCAAATTAACAATCTTATGTGTATCTGTAATGTTCACCATGTCCATATAATTATACATAAATATTTAGCTGTTTAACTCAATTTTTTAAATCACTATATATGATTAGTTGGTTACAACTTTATCTTTAAAATATTCCTATCCTCCTGGCCACCTCTGTCTACTTCCTCCCTCTCCTCTTCCCTGTATAAATCCGTGAACACCTCTGAGCAGTCCAGACTGTGGAGCGCACATAAGGAAGTGATTACTGGCTAGCTTGCTCTCTCCTCTTTTGATCCCACCTCATCTCATTCCAGTCACCTCTAACTAC
>SJYV01009918.1:10294-20294 GCA_006410875.1 Neotragus pygmaeus
GGGAAGATCCCCTGGAGAAGGAAATGGCAATCCACTCCAGTACTATTGCCTGGAAAATCCCATGGACAGAGAAGCCTGGTAGGCTACAGTCCATGGGGTCGCAAAGAGTCGGACACAACTGAACTACTTCACTCACTCATAGCTCAGTGGTAAAGAATCCTTATGCCACAGATATACATGTGTTCCCCATCCATATGGCAAAACCAATACAATATTGTAAAGTAATTAACCTCCAATTAAATAAATTTATTTTAAAAAAAGATTTGTCATTGAGAAAAAAAAAGGAATCCTTCTGCGATTGTAGGTGATGCAAGAGACTTGGGTTTGATCCCTGGGTCAGGAAGATTCCCTGGAGAAGGGAGGGGCTTACTTCAGTATTCTTGCCTGGAGAATTTCATGGACAGAGGAGCCCGGTGGGCTACAGTCCATGGGGTTGCAAGCAGTCAGACACGTCTACTTAGCAAACAGGAGGCTGGTTTTAAGTGTCTGGCATGAAGCCCATCTTTTTCTTGCTCTAGGAAATGTAAACAAGCGGCCAGTTGTAAATGCCTGATTGTGGCCCAAGTGTCTCCTGCCTCAGGGAGAGGCAAAGTTGAGATAGTTTCATTTGATTCATGTTGTTCAGTTGCCAAGTGGTGTCCGACTCTTCACAGNAAACAAGCGGCCAGTTGTAAATGCCTGATTGTGGCCCAAGTGTCTCCTGCCTCAGGGAGAGGCAAAGTTGAGATAGTTTCATTTGATTCATGTTGTTCAGTTGCCAAGTGGTGTCCGACTCTTCACAGCCCCATGGACTGTAGAATCATTTGATTCTAAACTAAACTTTTGCAGTACTATTTCAGAAATCTCACTGCATCATGTTGAGGGTGAAATCTTTTGGCTTCCTCCCATTACCTGCACAGTGGTTTGCAATTTGGGGAAGCTCTTCGGGGGGGCACTGAAGTTTCCTCTGGGTCCATTATGGGGGCAAGAAGGGAAGTAGAAGCTGGTGGGCTCTTGGGCTGGCCTTTGACCCCTACTCGGTCTGTGGCTTTGCCTGTTTTGCAGTTGAGCTTTTGTGCAAGATGTTTGAAGACAGGGTTCTGCAGTTAAAACAAGGCTGAGAGCCATTGGTTACTGAACAGAGCTCAAGCTGTGACTGTTGGTACTGCTTCTGGTCGCTGTTCCCTCCTTTTCTTTCCTCCCCCTCTCCCTTTCTCCCTCCTTTGTCTTCTTCTTACCTGAACACAGTTATTATATTTTTAGAGGTTTTTATTATGATAAAATATATATAACATAAAGTTTACCATTTTAACCGTTTTAAGTGTCTAGTTCAATGACATTACATATATTCGCAATGTTGTGCATCCATCATCACTGTCCATTTCCAGAACTTGTTAATTATTCCAAATGGAAACCCTAAACCTGTTATACCCTAACTCCACATCCCTTTCTCCCCACAGCCCTTGGTAACCACTATTTTGCATTCTGTCTCTATAAATTTGATTATTCTAGATCCCTTTTATAAATGGAATCATGCAAAATTTTTCCTTTTTTTGAGAACTCAAAGTTCTTGACATGAACTGTAAGGCTGTCTATCATTGGTCCACTTCCCTCTCCAGACTCATTTCCCAGGACGTCCATCTCTCACGTGGTGGCCCAGCAACATCGGCATTCCTCTGAGTGCCTTGCTGCCACACGTCATAGTCCATGTCTTTACACTCGTACCTCCCTCCTTGAATGCTTTCCTATCTGACCTCATGGCTGCTTAAAGACTCTTTGCAGACAGCACTAAGTTAGGCAGTCTTCTTCCTTGGCTCCTTGCTGTCTCTCTGTTGGGTGCCCTTCCTCTATGCTCTTCCATGCCTATTTCCTAGCTCATTACATTACCATACTGTAACAAAAAAGTAGTTTTCACGAGCTACAGCTATGGAAGAAGCGAATTGCCTCTCAAGGTAACTGCTTGTGTACATTAGTTTTGGTAAGTTTATTAAAAAGTTATAAAGCTTCCTTATATTATTATTTACTGAGGAACATCAGAGAAAATGAAGTATTTCATGCAGGTGAATTTTACAGGTAACTTTTGACACACTTTTTAAAAAATATTAAGACTTACTTTTAAACCTAATCAAAGTGGCACTGTTTATGTAATGGATTACTCACTTCTGTTGTCATAATTTGGGCAACAGTTCTTCACCATTTAATTGGTTTGTATCAAACAACTGTCTAGGTTAGGCCAACCCACTGAATTACTTAGTGAGTCCATTTGCAACTAATCCTGGAGATTTTACCAAGGAAAAAATCCATCATTTAGATGTCTTCAGGGTATATTTAAAATAGAAATGAGACTACCTGCCTTTTAATAAACAAGGTGCATTCAACATAGTACCTTTTCTTAATGGTTCAGGATCATCATTATGATGATTATGATAATTAAAATTATTCTGCTGAGTAGTGATAATATGCTAAGAGGCCATTTGACTTAATAGTTTGTCTTAATTTTTTTTTTTTGGACTTCTTTCTCATAGTTGTCACACATGATTTTTTTTTTCTGTATTATGGAGCATATCTAAAAGGCTACATTTTTCTAGATTATGACTTCTGTTAATGCTGTAGAAACTAGATAACCCATTNTTTGTCTTAATTTTTTTTTTTTTTGGACTTCTTTCTCATAGTTGTCACACATGATTTTTTTTTTCTGTATTATGGAGCATATCTAAAAGGCTACATTTTTCTAGATTATGACTTCTGTTAATGCTGTAGAAACTAGATAACCCATTTCTTAGAATTGCTCATAAAGTATAAATAGGCCCTGTATAAAGATTTAAATGGTTTTTATTTTAATAAATTATAAAAACTTTAAGTCTACAGATTGTGGGACTTCTTTTTAGATGGTTACAGGGGTCTGTGTTAATTAAAGTCATCAGATTAGTAATATGTCATGAAAACTTGGTTATTTATGCCAATGATGCAGAGAAAGATTCCATTAAAAACCATCTGTGAATCTCAAACTTCTTTCTAGTCATTTCTTGGAAATCAGAGTATTTAAGGAACATATTGACTCAGTTTCTGCAGTCCAGCAAATCCTACTGAGAGCTTGAGGCTAGTATTACTATGCTGTATGACTATATTACTAAGCTAGTATTACTATGCTGCTGCTAAGTCGCTTCAGTCAGTCGTGTCCAACTCTGTGTGACCCCAGAGATGGCAGCCCAGCAGGCTCCCCTGTTCCTGGGATTCTCCAGGCAAGAACACTGGAGTGGGTTGCCATTTCCTTCTCCAGTATGACTTAGAGCTTCCCAGAGTAGCACTCTTGTACTACAGAATATTTTTTCTTTTTGAGTTTTTATTTTATGATGGAGCGTAGCTGACTAATAATGTTGTGATAGTTTCAGGTATACAGCAAAGCTACTCAGCTCTATGTATACATGTATCTGTTGCAGGAAGGGGGATCCCTTCCAGGGTCCCAGGGAACTGTTGTCTAAAACTCAGAAATGAATTATCCAAGGAGACATACGTGTTGACAGAGCAAGAGATTTTATTGGGAAAGGGCACCCGTGCAGAGAGCAGTAAGGTAAGGGAACCCAGGAGAACTACTCTGCCATGTGACTCTCATCTCAGGTTTTATGGTGATGGGATTAATTTCTGGGTTGTCTTTGGCCAACCATTCTGACTCAGAGTCCTTCCTGGTGGTGCACACATTGGTCAACCAAGGTGGATGCCCGTGAGAAGGATTCTGGGAGGTGGTCTGACATGTGGTGTCTCCTTTTGACCTTTCTTGAACTGGTTGGTGGTGGCTTATTAGTTCCATGTTCCTTACTAGGACTTCCTGTTGTAAAATAACTCAAGCAAATGGTTACTATGGTGCCTGGCCAGGGTAAGCAGTTTCAGTAAGTGTGCTTCCCCTAACATATCCATTAGGAGAATGTTTCTTAAGCTTTTCACTGTGATGTCAAGTCAGAAATAAAATAATGTTAAAAGCCAATGTTTCTTGAGTAAACTTTACTTAGTATACCTAAAGCAACCTCACTATTCTAGGACATCATGTGAATTAACTCATGTAATCCTTACAATAATCCTCTGCAGTGTTATACTTGCATTGCCAGGCCCCTAGACACATTTGGAAGCCGAGGCACTGAGAGGTTAAATCTTATTCCCTAATGGGATTAGTCACACAGCAGTAAGGAAAGCAGCCAGGTTTCATCTCCTCCAAGTCAGTCTGGTCCCGGCGCCTGGGCTGCTCCCACTGTGGTGACCCTGCCTCCTCTGAGCTGGGCACCAAACAGAAAAATCAAGCCCGGGACAGTTTTACCCCCTAGAGTTTTTGCTCTGGCCAGGGAGAATATAAAGTCACAAGATAAATATAATTCTTTTCCTGGAGCATCATTTATTTTTTAGATTCCAGTTGCATGGAAGTGTATTACTCATAATCCCTGGCACATGACATGCTTTCATAGTTGGCCCATGAATGACTAAATTAATTTTTTTTTGCATGCAATATGTTCCTATATACCTACTATCAGCCCTGAAACTGGAATTGTGATGGTAATTTTCATCTACCTCTTTCAACCCGTTGACTGAAAAATTAGTCATATCCTGAAAATAGAGAATATTTCACTTGGTGGGAATGTTTAGGACTCCTAGCCCAGGAGACAGCATCTCAGAGGCCCTGAAAAACTGCTCTGAGCAGGCAGGAGAGGGAGTCAGGCAATATACAAATTTGCAACAAAGGGGTCAGGCAGGCTGACCATTAAAGATTATTGTTAAGTAAGGAAAACCAGGTATCAAGGAATTTAGCACCTTTCTATGTATGGGAAGATGCAAGAGTCTGGGATTATTGAAGTCATTTCTTTCATATGCATTTCAGCTATCTGGGTCAGCATCCTGCAATTTTACAAAAGTATTCTTTTCTCTCTTGAATTCCCTTACGGCTCACCAGCTCGCACTGGAGGACTGTAATCGCTGATGACTGTGACATCCTTAAGTTCCTTGGGTAGAGAGTGGTGCCATTTGTAGGCAGGGCTCAGAAATTCACATTTGGTGATGCCATTTCTTGCTAGCTGATATGGCAGGAAATATTTCATTTCACACTATCCCTTCTTCCCTAACCAAAGATAATCACCATCCTAAATCCTTCTTTCACCATTTCCTTGCTCTCATTTTGGTATAGTTTTGTACCTGTATACATTTCTAAAACTTATACTTTATTATTTTTAAAAAAAAACCTGTTTAAAAAGGGTATGTTATGAATAATCTGTTGGGATTTATTTACACCCCCCATATCGCATTGCTAAGATTCATCCGTATTGTTGCCTGATGCTGCAAAACACTCCCTTTCGTTTCATATAATATTCTTTCTTGTGAGTATACTACATTTTATGTTCTCATTCCGTTGAGGGGCATTTGGGCTTTTTTCTATGTGTTTTGGAATAGTGAACCGGAGTTTTAGGGACATTCTTCTACTGTCTCCTATTGATCACTTGTAAGAGCTTCTTTAATACATACACATGCACACACACATACACCTATGAGAGGAATTGCTGGATTAGAGGGTATGTGATTGTTCAACTTTATAAAGTAAATGCCAAACTTTTTCCAAAATGTTTGTATGAACTTATACTTTTACCAGCTGAATATGAGAAATCTTGTGAAACAAATATCCTAACATTTGATGTTACCATACTTTAAGATTTTTACAATCAAGTGAATGTAAAAGAGTATCTTAAAAAAAAAAAAAGAGTATCTCAATTTGTGTATCCCTGATCAGTAATGAAGTTGGGTCTCTGTGTATGTTTATTGGCTTTATTTGTTTCTACTTTTGAGAAATACTCATATTACCTGTGAAATACCCATCTTTTGCTATTACTTTTATATCAGATGGCATCTCTATGGGCTTCTTTTATGGCTCAGCTGGTAAAGAATCTGCCTGCAATGTGGGAGACCTGGGTTCGATCCCTGGGATAAGAAGATCCCCTGGAGAAAGGAGAGGCTACCCATTCCAGTATTCTGGCCTGGAGAATTCCATGGCCTGTATAGTTCATGAGGTCACAAAGACACAACTGAGTGACTTTCACACACACATACACAATGCAATTTACATAGATTTTTAAAGATGCCATCTGAGAGCTTAAATAATTGGGGCTTGTATCAAGTTCCCCACTAATGCTCATTTACTTCTCCTTGCCTCATACTGGCAGTTCCATTTGAAAAGGTTGAGAGTGGTTGAGAGCTGGCGGGCATAAATTAGGAGCAAATGAAGCAGACTAAGGAGGAGAGTGAGTTTTTCTGGTTTAAGGTCTGTGGAATGTTGAAAGACTGTCATGACTCACTCCTTTACACGTAACTCCCTTCCCCTCCCAGACCCAGTCCTCAGGAACTTTCAGATTTAGATTCCTGTTTTCTTTTGGTGCCTGGTTGGTGTTTGAATAGTGTATTAATTTGATTGTTAGCAGAGAAATCCAGCTGACCACTGTTGTAGGTAAAAAGGAAGATTTATGACTTCGCAGAATTCAAGGAGGGTTTAAGTGCCAAACCACAGAGAGCAGGGAAGCAGATGGAGCCAGGAACCCAAACCACAGTGGGATTCTCTGCCTGTCTCTTTATTTGTGCTTTGCTGTTGCTGTTGACTTCATTCTAACTGCAGACCAGTTGATTTTCTTCATTTGAGGATTACATCTTACCATTCAAAACACACAAAACAGAAAACAACAAAACCCTCAAATTTTGAAATCCATATTTTTGTTTTGATAATCCACAAGGGATGTACGTTTAGATTTTCCAATGGTTAAAAAAATAGTTCTTCAAAACTTTCTATTCAGCCTCAGCCTCAATGGGTTGGCAGTATTAGGAATTTAAAATTTTATGGGTGGTGGCTTCTTGGTTGCTCATCGAGAACAGGGTTAGTCTGTTTTCTTCCATGCCTTTGCCAGACTGGGTTGGGTAGAGATATGATTGTACGTCTGTCACAGGATTTTAAACTCTAGCCATCTAGACTCTTGAAACTGCAGTGTGCTAATTACCCAGTACTGATCCCATCCTTCTAAATTTACCCTTCCCCCATCCCTGTCCCCAGCTTGTCAGCCCTCCTGGAGCTCCTATTCCTGACCTTGGATGGTGTTTCATATCGGTTGCCCCTTTTGGAATTTCTCACACAGGAGTCTGGGGAGAGGGAGAATCCAAGAGGTGGAGGCCACATCTTCTACATATTGCCCACAGTTGGTGCTTCTCCAGCGCCTTCTTGTTCGCTTCCCTAGTGGCTCAGCAGGTAAGGAATCCACCTGCGGGAGACCCGGCTTCGATCCCTGGGTGGGGAAGACCTCGGCAGAAGGGAATGGCAACCCACTCCAGTGTTCTTGTATGGAGAATCCCAGGGACAGAGGAGCCTGGCGGACTGCAGTCCATGGGGTCGCAAAGAGTCGCACACAACTGAGCAGCTAACACTTTCATTTTAACCTCCCCCTTGTAGGCCGTGGGACTCAAGTTTCTCTGATCTGTGTCCAAAAAGAATAGGTGAGTTGAATATGTGTTTCAGACTTTCTCTTTTCAGCCAATCAAAATTGGAGGGCAGAGAGGATGCCATAAATATATATGTCTTTCTTAATTTCATTAGAACACCCCTTATTAAAATCAGTTCAGTTCAGTTCAGTTGCTCAGTTGTGTCTGACTCTTTGCGACCCCGTGAATCACAGCACGCCAGGCTTCCCTGTCCATCACCAACTCCCAGAGTTCACTCAGACTCACGTTCATCAAGTCCGTGATGCCATCCAGCCATCTCATCCATGGTCGTCCCCTTCTCCTCCTGCCCCCAGTCCTTCCCAGCATCAGAGTCCTTTCCAATGAGTCAGTTCTTCGCATGAGGTGGCCAAAGTNTTTTTTTTTTTTCTGTTATGTTAGGAGCTATGAAGTTTTATTGAATAGATTCATAATTTTATTAGGAGCTGTAAAATTATATTCTCTTTCTGTCATTCCATGTTTATTTATTATATACGTATTTCTACAAGGATGAACTTCCTGTCATCAACTCATTACCCTGAGGTATAATTTGTATAGGAAGGGCAGGATAAATGTTTGCTACTTTCCCTCTTTTACCAGTTTTCAAAGTAATGGATTGGTTCCCTGCATGCGTGTGTGTTAAGTCACTTCAGTTGTGTCCAGCTCTTTGTGACCCCATGGACTAGCCTGTCAGGCTTCTCTGTCCATGGAATTCTCCAGGCAAGAATACCGGAGTGGGTTGCAATGCCCTTCTTCAGGGGATCTTCCCGACCCAGAGATTGAACCTGAGTTTCCTGCATTGCAGGTGGATTCTTTAGCCACTGAGCCACCTGGGAAGCCCAGATTGGTTCCCTAGCATCCACCAAAGATGGTCAATTATAGGCAGATAGGTTGGGGGTTTCCCAGAGAAAGAGAACTAGGAATGATTTTCCTTTTTTTTCTTAATAACAGTAATTTTATTTATTTATTTATTTTTGGTTGTACTGTGGTCTTTGCTGCTGCGCCCTCAGGCTTTCTCTATTTGCAGAGAGCTGAGCCTATTCTTGGTTGCAGGGCACAGGCTTCTCATTGCAGTGCAGTCTCTTGTTGCAGAGCACAGGCTCTAGGTGTGCAGGCTTCAGTAGTTGCAGCTCACGGGCCCAGTAGTTGTGGTGCACGGGCTTAGTTGCCCTGTGGCATGTGGAATTTTCCCAGACCAAAGATCTAACCTATGTCCCTGCATTGGCAGGCAGATTCCTTACCACTGCACCGTAAGGAAAGCCCTGCTTCACAGATTCAAACATACTAGAGGTATTTCAGTCCAGTGTAGTTGCTCTTATTGATGCCTAGACGATCTTTTGGTCATGACTTCACTAAAGTTTCTTGCCATTTGGTGTGACTGGGGTTCTAGTCTTTTTCCTGCACCAGAAATCAATACATTAATATATTTTCTTGCTTATTTTATTCCACAATATGCATAGAGTTTCAAAATAATATCTACACTATCTCTCAAGGTGTTTAAGGCATTTTGCAGTTCTTATTGTTCCTATAGTGTATTCTATTAAGAATTTACTATCAAATTAGTGTATTTTTAAAAGTTTATTTATTTCTAATTGAAGGATAATTGCTTTACAACATTGTGTTGGTTTCTGTCATACATCAGCATGAATCAGCCATAGGTATACATTTGTCCCCTCCCTCTTGAAACTTCCTCCCACCTTGCACTCCAACCCACCATTCTGGGTTGTCACAAATTAGTATGTTTTAAAGTCATTTGAAATCATTCCTATAGGGTTTTGCCACCAACTTAAGACATCCTTTTAAGTTCATTTAACATTTTGTTTTTAATTTTATATGTAGCTTATTTTAAAATAAAATTTTGTTTTATAGTTATGTAAAATGGTTCCTAAGACAAATCTATAAACCAAGGCATATTCAGACATAATATATCTCTTACTTTGTCTCTCTTCTGACTTATAGGTAACTTTAAAAGCAGTTACCTGTTTTCACTTAAAAATATTAACAAATATAGGTAAATGTTTGCATTCCATACCCATTTTCCTCCACACTTATTTTTAGTATATCTTGGCAGTCATTTTATAGAGTGTATAGAGATATCTGCTTTGCTTTTTATAGCTACATAGTGCTTTTTTGTATTAAACTAGTTCCCTGAGGTAGGAAGGCAGTGGGACATAACCTTTAAAAGAATGACAGCCATTGAGGACTGGACATAAACTGGTTAGAACCAACTAGGTCTAAGATGGCAGATGATTGACTTCCACTAGACCTTAAGACTCAGTATACACTCATTGTAATAGATCAGCTAAATGACATGACCATTCTGAGACTGGATCGTAAAAGACTGACAAGTGGGCAGTGGCCCAATTCCTTGAAATCCCCATCCCTTCCCCAAAATAGTTGGAATAATCTTCCCACTCATTAGCCTATGAGATTACCCACCCCTATAAAAACCAACAACCCTGTACCCTGGTGCTTCTCATCTTCTGAGGTGGCACATACTCTGTCTGTGGGGTGTTTTGCCCTGAGTAAACCT
>SJYV01009918.1:25294-68194 GCA_006410875.1 Neotragus pygmaeus
ATGACTCTTTTTTTTTTTTTAAGAAGATAAGTGTGCTATTTTAGAATGTAAATGGATCTTACCTGGTTGGCTTAGATGGTAAAGAATCTGCCTGCAATGCAGGAGACTGGAATATGATTNTGCCCTCTTGCCCTTAGTCAGCCCTCGACACACACCTTTTCATTATCCTCACTGAAAATCTTGCCACTGACATTCTTCAGTGCACAGGCAACGTTGGCTTTCTCCACAAAGAACTGGGCCTGCATTTTCTCATAGTGAAACTGTAGGGAGAGTGACAGCAGAAGCAGAATATGAGACCCGTGCCAGTTCTCTGGGCCTGCAGTCTCCCCCACTTTCTCCTCATCTCCATGTCCTCTCTTACTTCGACTGCAGTAAAGGGCACACTGCACTTCTTCTGAATCAAATTCATCAGCCACTTCTCATCATATTTTATACCAAAGGGAATCTAGGAATCAGAGAACAAATGGGAAAGAGGATGGATACAATGGAATCCAAGATTAAGGTAAGACCCGACTGTCTTGCTTTAGGACCATTTTTCAGGTTTTAAATAATTTCTTAAGACAATATCTGTTTCGCTGGATAGTAGGTAGGGACAGTGGGAATCTCCTTCATCCATTCATGCGCGTCACTAACTAGATGACGAGGCATTTGGCTACCTTAAGAGAGTCATAGGTAGTCCGGCCGTTTACNTTTAAATAATTTCTTAAGACAATATCTGTTTCGCTGGATAGTAGGTAGGGACAGTGGGAATCTCCTTCATCCATTCATGCGCGTCACTAACTAGATGACGAGGCATTTGGCTACCTTAAGAGAGTCATAGGTAGTCCGGCCGTTTACCGCGCTTCATTGAATTTCTTCACTTTGACATTCAGAGCACTGGGCAGAAATCACATCGCGTCAACACCCGCCGCTGGCCTTCGCGATGCTTTGTGTCAATTAAACTGTCGGATTCCCCTGGTCCGCACCAGTTCTGTCTGCTGCTAGGCGCCGGCCTAGGCGAGGCGCCGCGCGGAACCGCGGCCCCGGGGCGCACCCGGCGGTGAGAACAGATTCGCCCGCCGCCGCGGGCCGCGAGGGGCGGCGGCGGCGGCGGCGCGGGGGGGCGGCGCCACGCCGCCGGCGTGCGAGGCGNAGAAAAGGAAAGATATACCCATCTGAATGCAGAGTTCCAAAGAATAGTAAGGAGAGATAAGAAAGCCTTCTTAAGTGAACAATTCTGAGCAATAGAGGAAAACAATAGAATGGGAAAGACTAGCGGTCTCCTCAAGAAAATTAGACATGCCAAGGGAACATTTCATGCAAAAATAGACACAATAAAGGACAATAAAGAAATAGTATAAACCTAATAGAAGCAGAAGATATTGAGAAGAGGTGGCAAGAATACACAGAAGAATTATGCAAAAAAGATTTTAATGACCCGGATAACCATGATGGTGTGATCCCTCACCTAGAGCCAGACATCCTGGAGTGTGAAATCAAATGGGCCTTAGGAAGCATTACTATGAACAAAGCTAGTGGAAGTGATGGAATTTCAGTTGCACTGTTTAAAATCCTAAAAGATGATGCCGTGAAAGTGCTGCACTCAATATGCCAACAAATTTGGAAAACTCAGCAGTAACCATAGGACTGGAAAAGGTCAGTTTTCATTCCAATCCCAATGAAAGGCAATGCCAAAGAACGTTCACACTACCTCACAATTGCACTCATCTCACATGTTAGCAAGGTCATCCTGCAAACTAGACTTCAACAGTACATGAACTGAGAACTTCCAGATATTCATGCTGGATTTAGAAAAGACAGAGGAACCAGAAATTAAATTGCCAATGTCTGTTGGATCATAGAAAAAGCAAGGGAATTCCAGAAAAACATGTGCTTCATTGACTGCACTAAAGCCTTTGACTTTGTGGATCACAACAAACTGTGGAAAATTCTTCAAGAGATGGGAATACTGGACCATATTTCCAGCCTCCTGAGAAAACTGTATGCCGGTCAAGAAGCAACAGTTAGAACCAATATGGAACAATGGACTGGTTCAAAATTGGAAAAGGAGTGCACCAAGGCTGTATATTGTTGCCCTGTTTATTTAACTTCTATGCAGGGTACATCATGTGAAATGCCAGCCTGGATGAANTGCCGGTCAAGAAGCAACAGTTAGAACCAATATGGAACAATGGACTGGTTCAAAATTGGAAAAGGAGTGCACCAAGGCTGTATATTGTTGCCCTGTTTATTTAACTTCTATGCAGGGTACATCATGTGAAATGCCAGCCTGGATGAATCACAAGCTGGAATCAAGATTGCTGGGAGAAATAGCAATAACCTCAGATATGCAGATGACACTACCCTAATGGCAGAAGGTGAGGAAGAACTAAAGAGCTTCTTGATGAAAATGAAAGAGGAGAGTGAAAAAGCTTGCTTACAACTCAGCATTCAAAAATCTAAGATCATGACATCTGGTCCCATCACTTCATGGCAAATGGATGGGAAAACAATAGAAACAGTGACAGACTTTATTTTCTTGAGCTCCAAAGCTCCTGCAGATGGTGACGGCAGCCAGGAAATTAAGACACTTCCTCCTTGGAAGAAAAGCTGTGACAAACCTAGGCAACATATTAAAAAACAGATATTACTTTGTCAACAAAGGTCTGTCTAGTCAAAGCTATGGTTTTTTCAGTAGTCATGTACGGATGTGAGAGTTGGACCATGAAGAAAGCTNCACTTCCTCCTTGGAAGAAAAGCTGTGACAAACCTAGGCAACATATTAAAAAACAGATATTACTTTGTCAACAAAGGTCTGTCTAGTCAAAGCTATGGTTTTTTCAGTAGTCATGTACGGATGTGAGAGTTGAACCATGAAGAAAGCTGAGCACCAAAGAACTGATGCTTTTGAACTGTGGTGTTGAAGAAGACTCTTGAGAGTCCCTTGGACTGCAAGGAGATCCAACCAGTCAGTCCTAAAGGAAATCAACCCTGAATAATTCATTGGAAGGACTGATGCTGAAGCTGAAGCTCCAATACTTTGGTCACCTGATGTGAAGAGCCAACTCGTTGGAAAAGTGCCTGATGCTGGGAACGATAGAGGTAGGAGGAGAAGGGGGCCACAGTGGATGAGATGATTGGATGGCATCACTGACTCAATGGATGCGAGTTTGAGCAAGCTCTCAGAGATTGTGAAGGCCAGGGAAACCTAGTGTGTTGCAGTCCATGGGGTTGTAAAGAGTCGACATGACTGAGTGACTGAACAACAAGAATGTAAATTTGGGCTTATTAGAGGAATTTTCATTCACGAACAGGGCTTAGTTCTACATTTCTTATTCTCATGTTTCAAATTTATAGTTGCTTTTGCGCCCATTATGGTGGGCAAAAAATGTTCTGAATTTAATAAAATTTTCAGCTCCTTTATTAACTTTTTGGTGCCCTGTATTTTGGACATCCTATGTCCTCCTGACATGTGGGAAGCAATAGCAGAGAAATCGGTTTCTCTGGTAGCAGAGAAATCGGGCTAGACCCTTTCTTTCCTGACCATAAAGTGAAGTGCACGGATGCTTTGAAGAAGGTGGTTTCTAATATAAGGTCTGTTATAAAATCATGGAGAAGTGAAGGAGGGTGAGAAAAGGGGTGTAGGAATAGGTGAGTGAGGACGAAGAGGCACAGGAGTAAGAAGATAACAGCTGTGAGAGATGACCTCACTTCCTATCCTAAGACCATGTCCTCCAGTGGGCACAGCAGATGCTTAATGGTCAGAGAACTTGCATACAATTGGCTTCTATGTTTTCTTAGGTGATATACTCAGCTCTTCTGGCCAGTTTCCTTGTTTTAAAAAAATGGAGATTAACAACGAAGTCCAGCAAGTCTGAAACTTTGTTCCATGGAACAGGGAAAGAGAAGTTTAAAGAAAGAAAGCAATGAAATACAAAAAAATTGGAACCATTTCCCTGCCAGGTATCCTTCCTTACATATTCCAGAGGGAAGTGTGTGGCTGGGAACAATGACAGTGAATGTATTTTTTTCATTCTTTGGCTTTGACCTGTACACTTGTAGGTTCCCAGTTCATCGTACGGGACCAAGTGGTGAATTTCTTTTGCTTAGGATAAGACAGCATAATTTTCAGAATCCATGCAAACTTGTCTCCTTTGGAAAGAAATGAGCGCAAGAGAGAGGTAGCAACCTGCAGATCCAGTTTGCCTCATCAGCCTGTGATGAGAAGAGCATCCCTAGAAAGAATACAACTCTGTGAGAGCAAGTCCTGAAACTTTTGCTCACCTGGTTGAAAAATTCCTACAGTAGCCTAGTAAAATGTCTTTGCATCTGAACAGTTCTTGATACCATTTCTGCCTCTTGAAGGGTGAAATTTGCCTCAATTTCTTCCATTTGAAAGTAACAGAGTAGGCTACATGGAGTAATATAACCCTTTGAAGAGAATTTTAGCAAAATAAGTAAAGCTGAAGACATGTTCTAAAACCAATTATTCTATTAAATATATCTCTAAAGCAAATTATTCCTTTAAACTTCATGACACAAATAGAAACTTGTTATATTTGTAGGATACTATGAGTTCACTGCTTTCACAAGATGTCTAGGTGGTACCCATCGGGCCATCCTGAGTGCTGAGGAGATTATACACTACACAGTAGTAACTCATTTGCACAAATTTTATAAAACCTAGAATAACTCTTAGATATGCATGTTGGGAAACATACATATGAATATTTATAGAGGCATTGTTTATAAAAGTGAAAACATTTGGAATACAACCTAACAATAAAAGAATAGGTACATGAATTGTGATATAATCACATAATGGAGTACTATACAGTAGTGGAAAGGGATAAACTAGAACTAATGTATCATTATCAATGATACAATGTTGGTCAAAACAGCAAGTTGTGAAAAGTATACATATAGTGTGATGCTGTTTATATAAAAATTTAAAACAGTCAAAATAATTGTTTATATTGCACAGGGATACTTACATAAATATGAAAATATATGGAAATACATGAGATGTTAAATTCCAGGTTCTAGAAAGTACTTATCTCAGGAGAGCTAAGATATTGGGGAGAACACAAGAAGGAACGTTGATGTCACCAGTATTTCACATCTTAAGCTGCCTGGTAGATACACAAGTACATGTTGATTATACTTTGTACTTTGTTATATTTTAATATTCTATAAGAAATTTCAAAACTTAAAAATTAAACTGTGATGGGACTGCCCTGTTGATCCAGTGGCTAAGATGCCACACTCCCACGCTCCCAATGCAGGGGGCCAGGTTCAATCCCTGATCAGGGAATTAGATCCCAGCTGAGAGTTTGCATGCCAAGACTAAAAATCCATGATGCTGCACCTAAGACCCAATGCAGCCAAATGAATAAATAAATGTTGGGGGAAAAAAAAAAACAAACTTCTGCATCTTCTGATTAACATACAGAATGTTGACTCCTCTATAGTATAGAGATTGGGTTCGTGGAGAGTAAAGAAGAAAGAACAGTTAGAGAAATTTGCTGCTGTTCAAACTGTAGAGTACTTTTTACTTGAAATGCCACTTACTCTTGCTTCCAGTATTTTTTGCTTGTTCTCTCCCTGCATCTTTCTGGCCATGCTTTTTCATCTGCATCTCTAATTCCTCTTCCTCCTCTGCCTACTAAATGTTGCTGTTTCCCTGGGTGTTTCTTTTTTACCCTCTTTTCTTTTCAATTTTTAGGTATATGTTTTAGTGATCTCATTTATGTCCCAACTTCAATGACCACTTTTATGATCATGATTCCCAAATTTATTTCTCCAATCCAATCTTTTTATCCCAACTCCAAATTGTCTACTGGATATTTCTTCTTGACTATCTCATAATTTAAACAAAATCCAGCATGTCCAAAATGGAGTTATTCTCTTTTCTAAATGTGTCTTTTCCTTTTTCCTTTGGGATCTTGATTAACCACATTGTTATCTACCACATGTCTGATTCAGAAAACTGCGTATTATATTAGACAGACCTGTCTCTGACAAATTTCCTCTTTAACTGGCTTCCATGGCAGGAATGAAGAGTAAGGTTTTGGTGCTTTTTGTTATGACATATAGGGACCCAGACGTGCCCAATTTCTGCCTTGCTAGTCACTTTTTTCCCTTCTATGTAGAAGATTTCAATGAGCTTGCCACCAGCAGATAAGATACCAGCTTTAGAACTTACCTTAGATCTTTTCTTGATCTCAGTTTTATAGAGTTTTCCATCATCTGTTGCTGCTATTTTTCTCTCCTTTACTCTGAGCTACAGCTGTACTAACTCACTTGAAATCCCTGAATATGCCATATTGTTTTAGAGCCCTGTGCCTTGGTACTTGCTATTCCTTTTGCTTGAGATGTCTTTCCTTACTGTGCCTGTCTAGTGGATTCATAAAGTTTTTTTAACTAGCTTATTTTTGTACTTGTCTGTCTGTGCCCTAGTTACTAGTTTATATGCCTGCTTATCCCCAGTGGTCTCCGAGCCTTTGAGGCACAGAAAGTGCCTATTCAGTTTTTGTATTCTCATGGCCTGGCACATGGTAGATGCTCTATAATTAGGGTTGTCTCACCCAGCAAGCTTCCCCTTTTTCTTTTTGCCTGTGTTGGGATTGTTTGAGGTTAATTGCAAATTACTGAAACAAATATTCCAAAAACAACAACAACAAAAACCCCCAAACTATAAACTCTTAGAACAGATATTCTGTGCCTTCTATAGTATTGGTATTTTCTATTTTGTTAAGAGCAATTCTTGAAGAAAGTATTTATGTAGAGAACATTTAAATAAAAGTTCCAGTAATCTCAGTCCTGGTCCCTGAAACTTCCAGGAACTATATGTATCTCCCAGAGTTTGCTCATACTAATGTCCATTGAGTTGATGATGCCATTCAACCATCTCATCCTCTGTTGGGCCTTCAACTTCTACCCTCAATCTTTCCCAGCATCAAGGCCTTTTCCAGTGAGTCAGCTCTTTGCATCAGGTGGCCAAAGTTTCAGCAGCAATCCTTTCAATGAATATTCAGGGTTAATTACTTTAGGATTACTTTAGTCCCTTTTTGTCCAAGGGACTCTTAAGAGTCTTCTCCAGCACAACAGTTTGAAAGCATAAGTTCTTCTGCACTCAGACATCTTTATGGTCTAACTCACATCTGTTAGTGGTTACTGGAAAACCCATAGCTTTGACTATACAAACCTTTGGCAGCATAGTAATGTCTCTGCTTTTTAATGTGCTGTCTAGGTTGGTCATAACTTTTCTTTCAAGGAGCAAGTGTCTTAATTTCATGGCTGCAGTCACTGTCTGCAGTGATTTTGGATTCCAAGAAAATAAAGTCTGTCACTGTTTCCATTGTTTTCCCCATCAATTTGCCATGACGGGGCCAGATGATCTTTGTTTTTTGAATGTTGAGTTTTAAGCCAGCTTTTTCACTCTCCCCTTTCACTTTCATCAAGAGGCTCTTTAATTCTTCTTTGTTTTCTGCCATTAGGGTAGTGTCATCTGCATATCTGAGGTTACTGATATTTCTCCTGGCAATCTTGATTCCAGCTTGTGCTTCATCCAGCCTGGCATTTCACATGATGTACCCTGCATATAAGTTAATTAAGCAGGGTGACAATAAATAGCCTTGTTATACTCCCTTCCCAATCTGGAACCAGTCCATTGTTCCATGTCTGGTTCTAACTGTTGCTTTTTGATCTGCATATAGGTTTCTCAGGAGGCACATCAGGTGTGGTATTCCCATCTCTTGAAGAATTTTCCACAATTTGTTGTGATCCACACAGTCTAAGGCTTTAATGTAGTCAATGAAGCAGAAGTATACATTTTTCTGGAATTCCCTTGCTTTTTCGATGATCCAACAGATGTTGGCAATTTAATCTGTGCTTCCTCTGCCTTTTCTAAATCCAGCTTGAATATCTGGAAGTTCTTGGTTGGTTCACATACTGTTGAAGCCTAGCCTGTAGAATTTTGAGCATTACTTTACTAGCATGTGAGATGAGTGCAACTGTACAGTAGTTTGAACATTCTTTGGCCTTGCCTTTCTTTGGGATTGGAGTGAAAACTCACCTTTTCCAGTCCTGTGGCTACTGCTGAGTTTTCCAAATTTGTTGGCATATTGAGTGCAGCACTTTCACAGCATCATCTTTTAGGATTTGAAATACTTCAGCTGGAATTCCATCCCCTCCACTAACTTTGTTTGTAGTAATGCCTACTAAGGACCACTTGATTTCACACTTCAGGATGTCTGGCTATAGGTGAGTGACCACACCATCGTGGTTATCTGGGTCATTAAGACCTTTTTTGTTCAGTTCTTCTGTGTATTCTTGCCACCCCTTTTTAATATCTTCTGCTTCTGTTAGGTTCACACCATTTCTGTCCTTTATTGTGCCCATCTTTGCATGAAATATTCCCTTGGTATCTCTAATTTTCTTGAAGAGATCTCTAGTCTTTCCTAGTCTATTGTTTTCCTCTATTTCTTTGCCTTGATCACTCAGGAAGTCTTTCTTATCTCTCCTTGCTATTCTTTGGAACTCTGCATTCAGATGGGTATATCTTTTTTCCTTTGCCTTTCATTTCTCTTCTTTTTTCAGCTATTTGTAAGTCCTCCTCAGACAACCATTTTGCCTTTTTGCGTTTCTTTTTCTTGGGGATGGTTTTGATCACTGGCTCCTGTACAATGTTATAAACCTCTGTCCATAGTTTTTCAGGCACTCTATCAGATCTAATCCCTTGAATCTATTCGTCACTTCCACTGTGTAATCATAAAGGATTTGATTTAGGTCATGCCTGAATGGCCTAGTGATTTTCCCTACTTTCTTCAATTCAAGTCTGAATTTTATTGAAATCAGTATGGTGTTCATGATCTGAGCCACAGTCAGTTCCCAGTCTTGTTTTTGCTAACCGTGTAGAGCTTCTCCGTCTTTGGCTGCAATGAATATAATTCACCTGATTTCAGTATGGACCATCTGGTGATGGCCATGTATAGAGTCATCTCTTGTGTTGCTGGAAGAGAGTGTTTGTTATGACCAGTGCATTCTCTTGGCAAGAAATGTTGGTGCATTAATTTCCTGATATTCTACTCACTCAGCCCACTGAAAGCTGACTTTAGTTACTACCGCTAACAAAAAGCTTTCTTTCCATGCTATCTAGGAGCTTCCAGCTTGCCATTTCAACTGTGTCTGTTTAGCCATGATGACCCTTTTCCTGTCTCTGCAGTTTTTGACTGCTGTATTGTTGATATCACTGCTGTATTGTTGATATCATTTTTCTTAAAATGTTTTTGTTCTCTTAGTTTCTGTATCATGGCACTTTCATAGTTTGTTGTCTTTCTTCAACTATGATCCTTCACAGGCCAAGTGGAAAAGTGTCTTATAGTTGAGGTATGTTTGGGCATATCTGGTAATTTCTTTATCTATTTACATTCACTTGACAAATATTTACTGAGTGACAGCAAAGTGCTAGCACTGGATATGTAGTGGAGAGCAAAACAGATATAGATACAGTCTTTCTGAAGTTCAGAGTTTCAAGTTTGTGTTTTTTTAATCTCTTGCTACTGTCTAACAAATTGCCTCAAATTTAGTGGCTTAAAACAATACACTTGTTATCTTATAGTTTTGATGGATCAGGCATCTGGGCATGGCTTAGCTCTGCTTTCCACTTCAGATCTCTCATAAAGCTGCAGTCATGGTGTTGGCCAGTGATGGAGTCTCATCTGAAGCCATGACGGGGGAGAAAATGCTTCTAAGCTTGTGTTTATGTTGGTGAGATTTATTTCCTTGGAGACTGGTGGACTCGGGGTCTCAGTTCCTTACTGGTTGTTGACCAGAGGCCACCATTTGTTCCTTGCCTTGTGGGCCTCTTTATATAGCAGCTTGTTTGATTAGAACCAGTAAGGAGGAGAATCAGTAGAGTTGGCTAGCAAGATGGAAGTTATAACCTCATCTAATGTATTCATGGAAGTGGTAACGTTTTTTTTTTTTTTTAAATTGAAGTATAGTTGATGTACAATAGTATATAAATTACAGGTGTACCACATNTGGCCACATGATGCAAAGAGCCAACTCACTGGAAAAGACCCTGATGCTAGGAAAGATTGAGGGCAGGAGAAGTGAGGAACAGAGGATGAAATGGTTGGATGGCATCATCGACTCAATGGACATGAGTCTGAGCAAACTCTGGGAGATAGTGAAGGACTGGGAAGCCTGGTGTGCTGCTGTCCATGGGATTGTGAAGAGTCAGACACAACTGAGTGACTGAACAATAACAGAATTTGACTATGATTCTCTCCGCCTTTATTTCTTTGCAGGTTATCTTACCCATAAAGCCTTCTTGTATATATGCCAACTCTATATCTCCTTGTGATGCTAGATTCTCCAAAGAAATGATTGATAGTTAACTTGAATAAATAGAATTTAAGGGATAAAAGATGTTTCTTCAATATGCCACTAGGCTGTTTTTCCAAACTTAACACTGGCTTAATTTTTTGTTGAAAACAGATCTTTTCCAAAAGAATGACCACAAACAGAGTTTTGGTCTGTTTGAGAAAGTTATAAGAAAACATTTCATTTCCTAAGATGATCTGGATATTATAGTTCTGTTGCAGTAGGAAAGAAAAAGGAATTCGATGAATTTAACCACTCTGACTTCCTTTATTTTTGGTGTTTTCATTGAGCACTTGGTCTGTGATGACACCTTAGCTTGGGCCTCATACTAGAAGAAAATCTGACCGACTCTGCTGAGCTGTTGCAGAAGTTTGAGTTATGAGTAATGGACATTAGGAGGGACCATGTTCAATGTACATGGTGGTAAAGTATGTGCCTGTAATGCAGGAGACCTGGGTTCAGTCCCTGGGTTGGGAAGATTTCCTGGAGGAGGGCATGGCAATCCACTCCAGTATTCTTGTCTGGAGAATCCCCATGGACAGAGAAGCCTGGTGGGCTACAGTCTATAGGGTCACAGAGAGTCAGACACAACTGAGAGACCAAGCACAGCCCAGCACAAACACTAGCTTTGAGTCTTTATCTCTAAATTAACATGCATGGAATAATTTTCAAGTAACATGTCCTAATCTAGATTTCTTTCAACCAGGTAGTGATAATCTTTTATATATCTTGAAAAAGAAATGGTGGAAGTACATCCTGCTTGGACTAGCAGATGTAGAAGCTAATTACCTGATTGTCAGAGCATACCAGTACACAACTCTAACCAGTGTCCAGGTAAGGAGTCCTCTGACCAGTTTGGATTTTATAGCTTTAAGAAAGGAATCTGAACTCATATGTGCTCACCTAATTTGCTTAAGAACCTGTTCACTCAGAAAAAAACTAAAAACAGTGGATGCTATCTGTTTTCCAGTGGAGCATGTGTGCTAATGAGAAAGGCTTCCTGGAATTAGTGAAAACATGTACAAGTTAATCTGTTCCCAAATTGCTAATGCTATAGATGAATAGAACAGTTGCTACCAAATAAACATAAATATTTAGTTGGCAGTCGATGCTGTGATGTTGGCAAGAGTTCTGTCTTGTGTGTTGCTTAAATGGCATATAAAGTGAATATACTATTGTGTCCCAGAAAAATTGGAGTCTTACAAGTAAAGTAGATATCTAAGACAACTAATAGGTTGTCTTTTTGTTGTCTGTTGTCTAATAGGGCATTAGACATTTTGGGTAAAGGTGGTAGCCAAAAGTAAAACTTGTATCTATTCCTTTTCTAGGTTTATTCTCATTAGATTGAAAGAAAAATGTTCCTACATAGCAGTACTTTTCAACTTGGTGGAGTTGAGGACGACTGATTAAGCTGTCTTAACATTAGGGAGTTCCCTGGTGGCCTTAGTGGTTAGGATTCTGGGCTTTCACTGCTGTGGCCGAGTTTGATCCCTGGTCGGGAAACCAAGATCCAGCAAGCTATGTGACACACCCTAAAAAAAGAAAAGAGTTGTCTTAACGTTAGCAAACTGTGGGATGTATCATAACACTGACTTCCTTATTGCTAACAATAAAATGTGTTGTAAATGGAAATGAAAGTAAAATAGATTCCCATGTTGGGTTTAGACTTCACAGTTTACTGAATTTGTGACTTAAAAAAAAAAATTGGTTGCGGCTTGTGGTATCTACTTTATTTACCAGGGATCAAACCTGAGCTCCCTCCATTGGAATCACAGAGTCTTAGCCACTGAAGCACCAGGGAGGTCCCTGAATTTATGACTTTTGATGCATCTTTTTTTTTTTTTTTGGCTGTGCTGTATAACTTGCAGAATCTTAGTTCCCCAACCAAGGAGAGATTGGACCTGCGCTCTCAGCAGTGAAAGCACAGAGTCTCTACCACTGGACCACCAGAGAATTCCTGTTGCTTCACTTTTTCCTATAAAACAGAGATGGTCTTATCTCCAAATTTAAGGAACATGGAAAAATTGAAAATTTAAAGAGAAAGATTAATGATTAATGAAAACTCAGTATTTTTCTGATGTGAATATGCGTTAAATGCTATTATTACCAGAATGCCGTTTAATACTGTGCTAAGCATTGGCCTCTGGGCTTCCCAGGGGGCTCAGTGGTAAAAAGAATCTGCCTGTCAAGCAGAAGACGCGGGTTTCATCCCTGGGTCGGGAAGATCCCCTGTAGAAGGAAATGACAACCCACTCCAGTATTCTCGCCTGGAAAATCCCATGGACAGAGGAGCTTGGTGGGAAAGATAGGAAATCTTTTATAAGAAAGACATCATAAGAGGCACATCAAAAACTCAGAATTTCATAGAAATTAAAACCAGGAGTTACCTATAAGTTGCATTCATCACAAATAGTATTAAGTGTACTTTTAGCAATGAATAATAAGAGTGTAAGTATATAGAAAATGTACTCTATATAAAAGAGCCGACTCATTGGAAAAGACCTTGATGCTGGGAAAGATTGAGTGCAGGAGGAGAAGCGGGTGACAGAGGATGAGTTTCACCAACTCAATGAACATGAGTTTGAGCAAACTCTGGGAAATAGTGAAGAACAGGAAAGCCTGGCACGCTGTGTTCCATGAGTCAGACACAGAGTCAGACACAATCTAGTGACTAAACAACAACAAATAACAGAAAATGGCATTTTTCTAGTCACATCTACCTTCATAATCTCACACACAGTTTAATTGCTTGATTATAATTTCCAGAAATTTTGATCCGTGACAGATAATGATTGGAAGTTTTGAATTGGTACAGGTCTAAACAGAGCTAAGCAAAATACTTAAGCTGAGGTTTTGTGACTAAAATTCACGCGTTAAACTAATCTCAAACAATTTCTTTCATCCTAGCCTCTTAGAAAAACTTAAGCATTTGGTTGTCAAAAATTAAGTACTTATGGTCCTAGGAAGCCATATTATAACAAGTGCATCTAACAACTAAACCTCCTTCCAACAGTGAAGAGTGCCTGTCATTGGAATTCTTCAATCAGATTATCTCCTTGAGTAAACCTCTAGTCTGGTTAATCTGAAAGGGTGGAAGTTTGCTTGTTTGTTTCTTTATGGACATACAACATGCAGGATCTTAGTTTACCAACCAGGTTTGGATCCAGTGCCCCCTGCAGTGGAAGCACAGAGTCCTAACCATTGGACCACCAGGGAATTCCCCCTGAGAGGGTGGAAGTTTAAACTGGATGGTCTTTGAACCTCTTTCTTAAGGATTCCTTCAAGGATTCTGTAATTGTAAATAATAATGTAGTGGTTCATGATGGGTCCATTGACATTGCTGGCCTAGGTTTCTACTCATGTTACTTATCATTTCACTTGCCATATCTACACATTCCCTACCCACAGCCAGCTTCTCTCATGTTGCTCTATTATTTCTAGAATGCATCCTTTTCAAAGCCTCTTCTCAAAGGCCTAATTCAATTTCATTTTCTTCTCTATAGAGTATACTCCATTGTATCACTAACAAAGTCTGATTCATGTTTATAGCCATCCTTCCCCCTCATTCCAGGTTCTCACTTCTTGTGTCTATATAATAATTTTTTTTAAGCAAAGATGAATATTTTTAATGATAAAAGGAGCAATTCACAAAGAAGATAGACATCATAAACCATTAGATACCTTATCAACAAAGAAACAAAGATACATAAAGGAAAAATCAGAAGAAATATAAAGGAAAAGAAAAAATATATAATCGTAGTGAGACATATTAACATTTCTCTGAGAATATTTTATCAAGTGCAGAAAAAATAAGAATAGGAGCATCTTGAATGATGTCATTAATAATTTAAATATAATAGATTTTTATTTATATTAATCATATCCTACACAAGTATATTTAAAATTTTGTATCTCATATGTTATTATTAGATGTCCATAAGACATTTAGAAAACCTGGCAAAAAGATAAACATTACTTAATTTCAAAAAGTAGAATTTTTGTGTATGTGTGATTTACTTATACACGTTATTTTTGAAATTATTTTCCATTATAAGTTTACAAGATATTGACTATAGTTCCCCATGCCACACAGTAAACCTTTGTTGCTTGTTGCATATCTATTTTTTAAAATCAGAAATCTAGCCAATAATTTTTAAACATTAAATAGATGGCTCTTAGAACTAAAAGCATCAAGCAGAAGGCATCTGTCACCAGGAATACATTTTGAAAAGATTCCTTTTAGATAAATGATTGACTGTAATAGATACCAGATTAGAAGTCATGGAACTTTAGAGTGGCCAGGTACCTTGAGATAGTTTGGTCTGACTTCTTGATTTCAGATTTTGACTCAAGAGTTGACTAGCTGGAGATCACATAGCTGGTCAATGGCAGGGCTGGATCCTGAGGCCTTGGGAGCTCTCACCAAGATGTAGGTGCCTCCCTTATATGGCCGGTCATTGCCCACCAAAAATGGTTAAAAATAGAGCAGGTTTGAGTTTGATTTTGGAGAAGGAAATGGCAATCCACTGCAGTGTTCTTGCCTGGAGAATCCTAGGAGCGGAGCCTGGTAGGCTGCTGTCTATGGGGTCGCACAGGGAGTCTTCTGTGATAGTTTTTAGAGAGATTTTTTTCTACTTTTTTTGTTTAAGGACCATAGTTTCAATTTTATTACTTCACTGTGGCTAGATTCTTTTGTTGTCTTCCAGGACAAGCTATTATCATTTGCATCGTTTAATGGTTTGTTATTCAGGCAGGCTCAATAAAGCACTTAAGAGATTAGAGTTCTATAGATGGAATAAATAACAGAAGGCAAAGTGCCCATTCCTGTACTTGACATTGCAATGAAAGGCCATCAGTAAACAACTGTGGACAGGATCAAACAAGCTGCTGAGATTTAGCGGCCTGCCTTATCCAAGACTAAATAGATACAGAGCACATCAGGGACAAGGTTGAAAAAGAACAGGATGAGCAATAAAATAGCAACATCAGGAACATTATTAGTAAAGGAATGTATTTTATCCTTGAATGCACTCTACAAATGTGTGCCTTTGAGAATCTAATGAATGAAATATCTTTTTCTTTTATCTTGCAAAGATTTTGAATTTACTATAATTTTGGCACTCTTAATCCCCCTGCCTTTCAGACTGGCAATATCAGGGGTGTAGTTCTCATACCTGGAAGATCCCATGGACGGAGAAGCCTGGTGGGCTGCAGTCCATGGGTTTGCTAAGAGTCGGACACAAATGAACGACTTCACTCTCACTTTTCACTTTCATGCATTGGAGAAGGAAATGGCAACCCACTCCAGTGTTCTTGCCTAGAGAATCCCAGGGACGGTGGAGCCTGGTGGGCTGCCGTCTATGGGGTCACA
Source organism: Neotragus pygmaeus (assembly GCA_006410875.1). Taxonomy (NCBI): domain Eukaryota; kingdom Metazoa; phylum Chordata; class Mammalia; order Artiodactyla; family Bovidae; genus Neotragus; species Neotragus pygmaeus. The sequence continues at coordinate 41,037 of SJYV01009918.1, forward strand.
GAGTCGGACACGACTGAAGTGACTTAGCAGCAGTAGCAGCAGCAAGTGTTTTCTGGACTCAGAATCAACAGGTGGTGGAGGAGTATATGATGAAGATGAGCGAGAGTATTTGCTATGAGCAAGTATCTGTCTTATATGATGGGGTTGGACACTTTGTCAGGGAGATGGTGTTTGTTTGCTTTCTCATAATAACCTGTTCTTTTTGTAGTTCTTAAGCAATTGCAATTAAACATTGGTTATGCTATTTTTCTCTGTCTAGTGTTCTAAATACTCCACTTGGTACTTCTCTTGTTCTCTACGTTCCACCTCCTCCATTAGTGTCTCCCACATATCACGTACTTAAATATTTATTGAGTGAATGGGTACATGTCTACTGGACTTAAGGATAAACACAAGTGAGAGTGTAGAAATATATTGCATAGGCTGTTGGGCAGAATTCCTGGGTTCATCAACTGACTCCCAAACTTTTAACTGTGTAATTTTAGGCAACTCATTTAACCTCTCTGTGCCTTTGGTTTCCTCATGGGTAATAATGGAGGTTGAAGTTCCAGTTTCATAGCGTTCTTGTGAGGATTAAATGAGTTCATCCAAATAAAGCATTTAGTACAGGGCTGGCAATAATAAATGCTCAATAAACACCGATTTCTGTTATTACTTGGTCATCTTTTCACTAATGAGAGATATTTTAAGTTATTTATTTCTCCTTTCATGCAGCTTTTGGATTGCTTTGGGATTCCTGTGTTGATGGCTCTTTCGTGGTTTATTCTTTATGCAAGATACAGAGTGATCCACTTCGTTGCTGTGGCTGTCTGTCTGTTGGGTGTAGGAACTATGGTTGGTGCAGACATATTAGCAGAGAGGGAAAACAATACAGGTGAGACTGTGTTACTTGTTTCTGGTTTAGTCACAGAAGACATTTTGCTTATGTCTTCACTTTTATTTTGCAAAGATAAAGTAAAAGGCAGAGAACATGTCCTGATTACCTATCTTAAAATTTTTATTTTTAGATGTGCTTGCTTCTGGTACTATGACCACTTCAACAAAGCATTCTATGTTCTTACCTGGCCAGAGTCCTTGCTTTTTGTCACAGTAGTTTGTTTTGTGTCCTGAGAGAGAACTTTCTTTATATATTTGCAATAATCTTCTTTTAGCCCATACATTTAGATTAGTTGCCAGAAACCCTACTGTAGGTTTTGTTTCCATCAAAAAGGAGACTTTGTGTTCACTAAATGACCTCTATTTCAGTTACTCTGTAGATGAGAACATTTCGATATTCTTTATGTCAAGGTTGAGATAGTTCATAGTATAAAATCTAAATAAGGTCTATGAATTTCCCCAATCTGCAAGCGACTTCAGTGTGTCTCCTTTGATTGAGAAAATTACCTTGCTTCCCTGTAGTTTTCAGTGAATTCCCATTAATAAATTCCATTAATTTTCCATGTCATAGAATCATTTTCTCGGGCCTTACATTATGGTATACACCACCATCTTCCAATCTGTTAGTCTCCTGAAGATCCAAAATAAGAAAAATGAAAGCAGAATTGTGCCCCAAAGTGAGAAGAGTAAGAGTCTTTAAACTTTTAAAAATCAGGGTTTCTTCTGTAAAATCTTATTTAGAGGATTATGAGCCAGATATACTTCTGGAAGCAAGCTGGAGAGTTTTCCCTAGCGACAATGTATCCCTTTTTATGGCTTCTCTCTCTATAGGTAATAATGTGCTGATTGGTGACATCTTGGTCCTTCTTGGAGCTTCCCTCTATGCTGTTTCTAATGTGTGTGAAGAATACATCGTGAAGAAGCTGAGCAGACAGGAGTTTTTAGGAATGGTGGGCTTATTTGGAACAATTATCAGTGGCATACAGCTGTAAGATTCTAAACATATCCTTAAAAAACAAAATCCAAAATCAGCAAATATGGTATAGATGATTAGTTTCCAGCTACTAACATTCATTGTTTTTTTGGCCTAAATTCATATTTGAAATTAGTAACTTGCTAAATATCTATTAGAAGACTGTTGAAATGTCGGTAATTATGCCTCATTTTTTTACACGTTTGATGCTTAAGATTCCTGCTTATAATATCATTAGACTTTGTATTACCAGCGAAGACTTTCTTTTTCAGTTATTCCTAGAAAATATTAACTTCCTATTCATAATATCATGTTTCCCTCCTGTAGCTGACTGCCACTAAACATTGCTTCTAGGGGTGTCAAGCATGTGTTTATGGACTCCTTTGAGTTTTATTCTTTGTCATTTAATTAAAGATAGTTTTTTTTTATAATATTTTATGAAACCAAAAGTCAACATAATTCATCACCTTAAAAGCTAAAGCACTTAAAGTGAAGTACTTAAAGCTTGAAGTAACTTACTTGTTTATAAAACAGTGAAAATGTATATAAAGATGTTTCTGTGACCTCTTGTTTTAATCACAGATTGATTGTGGAATATAAGGATATTGCCAGCATTCACTGGGACTGGAAAATTGGTATGTATATATATATACATATATATATAATTATTTTTAGTCTTTCCCCTGACACACACCAAGAAATATTTTTATAATACTATTTGGGCATTTTTATATAAAATCACAGAGTAATTTAGTACACAGAAAACTATAGTGGTTTATGTCAAGTTTTCTCTGAGAACTTGTAAATGAACCACCGTAAAAGTTAATCCTTAATCTTTACCTTCAAGAATAACCTTTCTTTACTAGGAATTCTGAATAAGACTGACTGTTGGTCGCACTAGCTTTCAACTAGATCTGTATTTTGTGTCCTCAGACTTCTTGTAAAGATTGCCTGCTTGATATAATCAGTGAAGTATTAACTTAAATAATCTGATGGTGTACAGTCATTACCATCTTGATTGCTTCTCTCATCTGATAGTATTAAGCATCTGCACAGATAAACAACAGAAGACAGCAGTAGTGGCACAGTCAGGAAAGATTTGAACCTTATGGATGGAAAAAAGTAGTGCATGAAGTGTCATTGAATTGAAATTCATTTACCATGCTTGGATGATTTCATCCAAGTAAATAACTTAGATTTCCTGTGTGTGTACTTTGTATGTGTTGAGTGAGGTTGGAGAAGTGGTTGTGAAGCAGAGATACTAAGCAGTCAGCAGCCACATGACTAGCTCTCTTATGGGATGAACAAAAGATGAGACTCTAACAACTGTCTTTGATACCCTAAGAATACTTTATTCTGAATTCAACCACACAAATCGTGTCCAACCATGATGCCTTTTATCATTGGCACCTCCCTGGGCAAGTGTAGATAGCATGGAGTGAAAAGAGCTGTTAACTTACACCATAAGCAAGATTCTATGGCCTTGATCGTCTAACACTCTGTTGTAGTTCTTCATCTACATCACATGAGAACTTTGTATGTCTCATTTGTAATGCTTACTGTTAACGAGGGACTTTGTGGACAGTATGTTAAAGGATCAGGGAATTTTACATCAGGCAAGCTTTATCCTTTATCTTTTGATTTCTTCCTTTAACATTAGATATTCCATTTTCTCCCCCACAGCCCTGCTATTTGTAGCATTTGCCCTCTGTATGTTTTGCCTGTATAGCTTCATGCCAATGGTGATAAAAGTCACGAGTGCTACTTCTGTCAACCTGGGCATCCTGACAGCTGACCTCTACAGTCTTTTCTTTGGACTCTTTCTGTTTGGCTATAAGGTGAGCAAATAGATCTTGTTCAAATAAGAACACTTGTTTGGTGTAAAAGAAGTAGCGGATTTCTTTAAAATTTTAGATTCCAAAATAAAACCTTCTCATCTCCTTAGCAAGAATTTCTTACTGCCTTAGAAAGCTCTCTTTCCATAGTTTAAAGCTTGTTAACCTGCCTGCTATAACAATCATTTGAACAACTAGAATGTCAGCTGTTTCTTGGTAATGTTACTTTTAGCTGGGTATAGCAACTGTATTTCTTTATCCTTATAAAGTTTTAGATCTGGGTGGAAATTACACGGTGTTGATTGACACTATTCCTAGAAATTGACCATGAACTCAGAATGCCTAGTTCAGTGTATTCCCAGAAATTTCTGCTTAAGAAGGATAAACCATTTTTGCTTTTCAAAATTTCGTCGTAGAAACTAGCTGTTATCTTTGCAAAAAGCCTGCTGGTTGTGGTATTCACAAACCAAGCCTGAAGAAGTATTTATAGCTCTTTGGTGGCATGATTAAAAAGTGACAGATGTCAGAGTGAATCAGAACAGTGATCTTGATAGGCTTAGGTTCTTTCCTGTGATAACAATCATTAAGGGGTACAAAGCAAGTCTTTCAAGTGTTAGCTGTTCCGTGCTGGTGTTACTGCTTTTCACATGGCTACCACTAGAGGACTGTGGTGATTTTATTCTGCAGTTCAAGGCCAGACGATGACTACCAGAGAAAGCCTGAAAGCTCTGCATTGTAACTTGTGGCCTGGCTCACAGGTGCTTTTTTAAAAACTAAACATATTGAGATAGCTTTAGTAGTTTAACATTTACTTTTCCCTCATAAATAAAATAATGTCCAAGGTGGAAGTAAGCTTAAAGAAATAAAAGCTTCAAAGTGAAAATACACTTGTTGCTACCTATTATAAGCTCCCTAAATGTAGATATTTGCTCTTTAATTGCTATTAACTTTAATGAGAAAAAGCCTTTTTGTGTGTCATTTTTTTGCCCAAATGATTTACACTATTGTTTTCAAAATGAACATGCAAACGATAAATTCCTTTACAGTTCTTTTGCTTCGTGTTTCTTTGTCCCTGCATGTTTAGCAGCTCACTTTTAACTCCAGTCAGCTTTTATTCTTTTTGGTGAAAGGCTATTTCAAGACTCGTAAAGGAAAGAGGAGGTCTGCTGTGATCTTCAGAGTAAATTACAGAGGTTGGAAATCATACANTCGTGTTTCTTTGTCCCTGCATGTTTAGCAGCTCACTTTTAACTCCAGTCAGCTTTTATTCTTTTTGGTGAAAGGCTATTTCAAGACTCGTAAAGGAAAGAGGAGGTCTGCTGTGATCTTCAGAGTAAATTACAGAGGTTGGAAATCATACAGAACATAAAGAAGATATCTAGGATTTTAGAAGAAAATTTTAAGTAAAGAATCATAGCTCAATATATCACCAGTTTAAAAAAGTGCAGCATCTAAGGTAACCTGGGCTCTAATATTTTGAAACAGTTGAAGAAGATGTTAAAAATTTCTGCCTTGATTGGTGTCAGACTCCACCCCTGTCCCTGGATTGATCTTTAGTAAATATTCACCGAACAGAGTAGCCACAGAAACTTCTTGTGTAGATCCAGACACAAAGGGTAGAATTTAAAAAAGATAAGAGCCTTTAATTCAGGAGACTTATTACCTCACTCCCTCAGAGTCTCTCTCTTCTAATAAGGNTCTGTCATTATTATGGTGATGTACCATTTTCATCCACATTTAATCACTTAGTATCTGGACACATCTTCAGCTCTCAAAAGAAACCAATAAATCAGAGAAATTTAACAGATAGCCACTTAACTTATTAAAAGGCAAGAGATTTATGAGGAAATTGGGTAATGCTAAACATGCAGTTCTTCAATAGTATTTTTATAAAGATTGTTTTGAAAAATCTTGCAATATATATGTGGTATGTCAGAGGAATAAAGCCTCTTAAGCAACATTTTACCTGTAGAAATTTTTGTCCCCAAGTTTCTTCATGCACTGAATTCTTAGTTTAAATATTGCCCTCTTTTAGCAATTTTAAAATGCAGACACTTTAGAAAAGAAAATTGGGAAGAGAAATGATGCCGATAAAAAACACAGGCCATTTGAATAATTATTTGTTCCAACTACCATAACAAGCATGCAGATGGTACCCCTATAGAATCATCATTCAATCAGCTCTTCTTCACTGCTTGCCCAGTGAGGAGGCTGGACTCTATACACCAAGTGAGATTTAGCGGATTTGCAGAGCTAGTAACAGGATTCTGGAGTCCCACTTTCCATGACCTCAGAAGTTGCTTTCTTTCTGTTGTTGATGGTGCTTTTCTATTTTTGCCTGAGTGTTTCACATTCTTTCAGATTAATATTCTGACTTTGGCCTTGCGGACCTTATCCCCACCTTGGTCTTGATAAAAGCCTGCTAGTTCAGTGCATCTGCCTGCAGTGCAGGAGACCAGACCACTGCATCTGACTGCAAAGAATCTGCCTGAAGTATAGGAGACTTGGGTTTGATCCCTGGGTCAGGAAAATATCCTGGAGAAGTGCATGGCAAACCACTCCAGTATTCTTGTGTGGAGAATTCCATGGACAGAGGAGCCTAGCAGGCTACAGTCCATAGGGTTGCAGAGAGTCAGACCTAACTGAACAATTAACACTTTCATTCTTGCACACAATTCACAGTCTAGTGCATACTCCTTTACATGAAGGCACAGACACACACCACACCACTGTCACCACTATTATCACTATCACCAACTCCTGCGCATTCCCCTGCACCACTGTCTCCCCAACCTACCCCCATCTTATTTTTTCCAGAAATTGCAGTTGTTGATAAGATTGATTGCGGTAGTTTAGGAAATATACCCTTACCCCTGACACATGTCTAGAACCATTCCTGTAAAAGTTCATTTTCTTCAGCCAGTTGTTGGATTAAGCGTACAGACATGCCTCATTTAACCGTGTTTGGCTTTGTTGTGTTTTGCTGATATCACTATTTTTACAAATTGAAGTTTTGTAGAAACCCTGAGGAAGTCTATCAGCACCATTTCCTCCAACATTTGCTCGCTTCATGACTGTGTCACATTTTGGTAATTCTCGCAATATTTTACATTTTTTCATTATTATATATTTGTCATGGTGATCTGTAATCAGTCATCTTTGATATTACTATCATAATTTTTCAGGAGCCACAGACTGTGCCCATATAAGACAGTAAACTTAATTGGATAAATGTTGTGAGTGTTTTGATTCTTTCACCAACCAGCCATCCCTTGTCCTTTTCCCTCAGCCTCACTATTCCCTGAGACACAATATTGAAATTTGGTCTATTAATAACTCTGCAGTGGCTTCTAAGTGTTCAAGTGAAAGGAAGAGTCACATGTCTCTCACTTTAAATCAAAAGCTAGACATGATTAAGCTTAGTGAGGAAAGCATGTTGAAAGCAGGAAAAAAACTAGGCTTCTTGTGCCATTTAGCTAAGTTGTGAATGTGAAGGAAAAGTTCTTGAAGGAAATTATAAGTACTATACCAGTGAACACATGAGTGATTAAAAAAAAAAGTGAAACAGCATTATTGCTGATATGCAGAAAATTTTAGTGGTCTGGATAGAAGATCAAACTAGTTACAACATTCCCTTAAACCAAAGCCCAGTCCAGGGGAAGGTCCTACTCTTTTCAACTCTATGGAGGCTGAGATAGGTCAGAAAGCTGCAGAAGAAAAGTGTGAAGTTGGCAGAGGTTGTTCCTGAGGTTTAAGCTAAGAAGTCATCCCCATAACATGAAAGTGCAAGATGAATCAGTAAGTGCTGATATTTATAAGAGCTGCACAGTTATCCAAAGGATCTAGCTAAGATAATTAATACTGTGGTTCCTCAAAACAGATTTTCAGTGTAGATGAAAGAGGCTTCTACTGGAAGAAGATGCCTGCTATGACTTACATAGCTAAAGAGGAGAAGTCATTGCCTGACTTCAAATTTTCAAAAGACAGGCTGATTCTTTTTAGCAGTCTTTTTAAAACAAGATCTACTGTGAGTAAAATGCTATCAAACACCATTGCAAGCTGTAGAGAAACTGTTCATGAAAGTAAGAGTCAGCTGATGCAGCAAACCTTATTATTGCCTTATATTAAGAAACTGTCACAGCTACCCCAACTTTCAGCCAACGCCACCCTGATCAGTTGGCAGCCATCAGCGCTAAATAGTCGTGTCGGGAGCCGCATTAGGCATTACTGACAAAATGGAGGCATGGGCCAGAACCCTCTCTTCATTCCGCAGGCATGGACCCGGGATGAAGGAGTTAGGCCTTGTAATTCTGACTTGTTTTTTCCTCTCCTCGGCTGAGTTGACTGAAAAGGAATATTAAGGTGCTTATGGTTCTTGAGAGAAGCGTGAGGAGGAACAAAGCCTTCTGCAGCTGTGCTCAGAGAATAATTCATAAAGTTAATCATTGACATTTGTTTAAGGACTTTTACAAAAGAGTGTTCCAGGATGAACACATAGGCTGCAGCTTGAGACCATGGGAGGGATTGCTATCTGAAGCCTATTTGTGAGGAAAATGTTTATGGCAAAGGAGTTTACTGAATTTAGGGCTTAGAAATAATTAAAATAGTTAGAAGTTAAAGATTTAAGGAATGTTGTAAAGTTAGCATATTTTACTATAGCTTATAGAAGTTAGGAATTTTTAGAGACACTATAGCTAGAAGCTTTTTTAAGAGATAGTGAGCTTAGGATACTAGGGGCAAACAGGACTTAGAAAGATAAGAAATAAACTGAGGAATGTGGTATGCAGCCCAGACATTAGCATGAGTTACAGTGTATTCACAAGGACACATGAGAAAAAGTAGGTAGGAGAATCGCTGAGGCAGAAACTCCTTTTGAGGGGCAACAATGATTTATGGAGAAAACAAATCTGGGTCAGTGGGAACTGAAAATATCAAACCTCTGACTTAATGCTTTTGTAAAAGTATAAGAGAATCATAAGCTTGAAATAAACAGGCAGTCCAAGAAAACTGAGAGGCTGTCTCAGTTTCTCACTNTCGCTGAGGCAGAAACTCCTTTTGAGGGGCAACAATGATTTATGGAGACAACAAATCTGGGTCAGTGGGGACTGAAAATATCAAATCTCTGACCTAATGCTTTTGTAAAAGTATAAAAGAGAATCATAAGCTTGAAATAAACAGGCAGTCCAAAACTGAGAGGGTGCCTCAGTTTCTTGCCAACATTGCTCATCTCTTCAGGTTGAATCCCTGGCTGCTGGAGCTGGACTCTGGCATTCTCCAACACCACAGTTCAAAAGCATCAATTTCTCAATGATCAACCTTCTTTATAGTCCAACTCTGACATCCATACATGACTACTGGAAAAACCATAGCTTCGACTAGACGGACCTAGGCTGGTCATAACTTTTCTTCCAAGGAGCAAGTGTCTTTTAATTTCATGGTAAAGCATAAACTAACACAACATTGTAAATCAAGTCTATTCCAACAAAAAAGAGAATAAAAAACTCATAACCTGCCTGTATGAGACTCAGGATCTTCCTGAGATTCTCTTCTGTCAGTCAGAAAAGGAGAAAATACCTTACTCGTATACTGTTATAAAGATTAAATGCAGGATGCTTGGGGCTGGTGCACGGGGATGATTCAGAGAGATGTTGTGGGGTGGGAGGTGGGAGGGNACAATTGCACTCATCTCACATGCTAGTAAAGTAATGCTCAAAATTCTCCAAGCCAGGCTTCAGCAATACGTGAACCATGAACTCTCTGATGTTTTAGAAAAGGCAGAAGCCATTAGTAAGAGGTGGATTTGTTAGGATTCAGAGAGAAGCCACTCTTCAGGGTGTGGGTCATTGCTGAGGGCAAGGGTTTGGGCAATGGAATGTAGTCTGGCTAGGTTTTGCTAGTGGGGTGAATTTATATGCTAAAGAGTGGGAGGATAATTCCAGCCACTGGGAAACCACCCACTCCTTCCTCTTTTGACAGCGTCTTAGAGCTGTCCTGCCACCTCTGGGTGTGTCTGTTGGTTTATACACTGGGGATTAAGGTTTACTTGAATTTGACTTGTCATGTTAGACTCAACTGATTTTAATTCGTTTATTTATGCCCTTGTGCTGTGTCATTCTTTCAAAGGTTGTGCTCTGCCTCCTTCCCTCCTGTTTCATGCTACTTTCTTCAGCCCCTCTGGGCCCACAGTGTTGCCTCTGCAATCTTCTGGAGGGACAACCAGAAAATAGCTGGCCTTGGGAGGGAAATACTGTATAATAGCCAACCCCTAATCCTACCCTGCACTGGTCACATGGGAGATTTTGGGATGCCCAACTCCAGTCCGGGAGTCCCAGGTCAACCTGCCTTGACCTGCCTAGGGATCTGGTCCTCGAAAGGTTGTCACCCCCAACCTGCTTGGGGATCTGCCAGTCCCAGGGGTCCCAGGAGGTCTTCACGCCTCGACCTGCCCAGGGATACAATTCTCAGGAGGCCATCATGCCTCAACCTACCCAGGGATTCGATCTCTAGGAGGCTGTCATGCTTCAGCCTGCCTGGTGATCTGCACCATGACCTGGGGATGCCTGTCTCTCAGGTTGCAACAGTACTGGGTAGGATAAGCTTCAGAGAGAGTCACCCCTAAGAAAGTCCACCCATGGAAACAGAAGGAAGCCTATTACTTATGGAAACGTGCCCAATCTCAACAATAACTCAGGAGCAAAACAAGAACCCCATTGCCTTTCTGGAAAGGTTAAAAGAGGCCTTCCAAAAGTTTAACAATCTGGATTTAGAGTCCTACGAGGGACAGGTGATTTTAAAGGACAAATTCCTGTCCCATTGTGCATCAGATATCAGAATTAAGTTACAACAGCTACAGCAGCAGGACCCTGTTGTCTCTTTAGATTAGATGATCCAGATAGCCACCAATACCTTTGATAACAGAGAACAGGAGGAGGCCAAGGCCCAGGAATGGGAGAGAGGAAAGAGACAAGGCATGCCCAGATGCTGGCTGCCCCCCAGGGAAGCCCTATGGCAAACCCCAAGTCCTTGAAGGACAAGGCACGAGGCAAATGCCTAATCTGTAGACAGGTGGGACATTGAGCCAAAGAGTGTCCAAACCATGACAAGTCTCCTAAAACGGCTTGCTACAAATGCCATCAACTGGGACATTGGGCAGCACTCTGCCCTCGGGAGCCAAGAGCCTCAAGGTCAAGTGCCAAGCCTCCCTCATGATGGTTCAAGAGGACTGAAGCGGCCTGCTCCAACCAGGCTGCCTGTCATAGATAACCATCACGGGGCTGGAGCCAAGAGTGCAACTGGATGTGGCAGGTAGGTCCGAGAATTTCTTGGTTGACTCAGGGGCTACCTACTCTGTCTTGATCTCCTACTCCGGAGACTTCTCCTCCTAAATCTGTACCATTTTGGGTGCTACAGGAAAAACAACTACTAAAAGATTCACCCAAGTACTTCTTTGTTGCTGGGATAGGCAAATATTTTCCCACTAGTTTCTGGTGGTCCCTGAGTGTCCTACTCCCTTATTGGGAAGAGATATACTCACTAAATTGGGGACCACCCTTGTGATGGGAAGCTTTTCTGGCCCTAGAGCCCTACAGCTCCTAGTTACTACTGAAGAACCCATTATACCTTCTCCAATAGAGAGGAACCAAAAACTATGGAAGGACAAAATTAACCCCTAGGTGTGGGACCGGGGAATTCCTGGACGAGCCCACCAAGCTGAACCGGTCATCATTGTTGTCCGAGATCCCACCCGGTTTCCCAACTGGAAAGTATCCCCTCAAAAGAGAGGCTTGGGAGGGACTACAGCCTTTAATAAACAAATTCCTTGTTTGTGGGCTATTGGTTCCCACCAATTTACCATGTAACACTCCAATCCTCTCAGTAAAGAAAAAGGATGAAACTTGGTGAATGGTTCAAGATCTCTGGATCATAAATGAAGCTGTAGTCCCCCTCCATCCCACAGTACCTAATCCCTATGTAATCTTGGGAGAAATCCCACCCAGTGCTAAGTGGTTTACAGTCTTGGATCTCAAAGATGCATTTTTTTACATACCACTGGCTAAAGAAGCCCAATATCTTTTTGCCTTTGAATGGGAGGCCCCAGGAGAAAAACACCAAGAGATGACTTGGACAGTATTACCTCAGGGCTTCAGAGATAGTGCCCACCTGTTTGGAAAGGCCCTTAGCTGGGATCTCCTAGATCTGGACCGGGGACCTAGTGGGAAAATACAACATGTAGATGATATATTGCATCTGCTCTCCAGATGAGAAAAATGCCCAACAACATGCAATTCAGGTTCTAAGCTTTGTGGCAGAAAGGAGATATAAAGTCTGCCGTGCTAAGGCACAAATGGTCGAGACAAAGGTCACTTATCTGAAAGTTCAGACTACACACGGGTCCAGGAGGCTGTCCTCTGATCGAGTACAAGGAATCGTCCAGTTACCCTCCCCGACGACTCAAAAACAATTGTGAGCTTTCCTGGAGCTAAATGGGTATTGTAGAATCTGGATACCCAACTATGGTCTAATTGCCCAGCCCTTATATGAAAGCTTAAAGGGACGAGATGATTCAATCCCACTGATGTGGGGGAACTCCTCAAAAGAAGGCAGAGGCTACACTAAAACAGGCCTTAACTCAGGCACCTGCCGTGAGGTTGCCAGACCCAGAAAAAGCGTTCCAACTTTATGTCCATGAAAGAGAGGGAATAACCCTGGGAGTGTTAATTCAAAGGCTGGAGTCTGAGCCCTGGCCTGTAGCTTACTTATCCAAGAGACTCGATCCAGCTGCCTGAGGCTGGCCCCTCCTGCGTTCGAAATCTTGCAGCTATTGCAATCATGATATAAGATGCTTTAAAATTCTCCTTTGGGGGCAAACAAACTATTTTTACCAGCCACCAAGTAAAACAACTCCTAAATGGGAGAGGCCATTTAAGGATGTCTGATCAAAGAATTCTCAGATATCAAGTAATGCTGATGGAAAATCCAGGCCTCACTATACTCCCTTGTGAGGTTCTTAACCCAGGCACCCTCCTGCCTACCCCTGAGGGCTCTCTCCCCTTTCACTCTTGTCTAGAAACCTTGGACCACTGGACAAAATCCCGTGAGCGATTGTTGGAAGATCCTCTGACCAATCCTGAGGAAATCTGGTACACTGATGGAAGCGGCTTTGTCTTAAATGGAAAAAGAAGAGCCGGGAATGCAGTAGTCTCAAATTTTGAGACCACAGAGGCTAAGCCTCTGCTACCAGGTACTTCAGCCCAAATAGTTGAGCTCATAGCCCTGGCTCGAGCTTTAGAGCTGGGAAAAGGAAAAAGAATAGCCATTTACACTGACTCCAAGAATGTCTTTCTGGTGTTACATGCACATGTGGCTATTTGGAAAGAAAGGGGCCACTTGACCTCCTGAGGGTCCCCAACCAAATATGGTGATCAAATTCTTAGACCCTTGGAGGCAGTGTATCTGCCCACTGAGGTTTCAGTCTCCCACTGTAAAGGGCACCAAAAAGGGAGCACGAAAGTGTCACGAGGGAACCAAGCAGATGATCAGGTAGCTAAGAGAGCAGCATTACAGAAAAATGACCTAATGGGGTTGCCACCATAGTTCCACAGACTAATTTGCCAGAAACTCCCTCATATACTGCAGGTGAGACTCTTAAATCTAAGAGTTAGGTCTTTCAAGAATATCATATGGAGTGGTTCCAAAAGGAGGGGCTCCTTTTTCTGCCTGGGAACCTCCAATGGGAGTTGGTTAACTCCTTACATGCCACCACTCATTTAGGGGAAAAAGCCCTCCAAAGATTACTAGAAAGGTCCTTCAGAGGAACAAACCTCCAAACAACTATTAGGCAAGTGGTCTCCTCTTGTCCCACTTGCCAATTAAACAACCCCCAAGGAGCTTGGACAACAGACTGGTTCCAAATAGGAAAAGGAGTATGTCAAGGCTGTGTTTTGTCACCCTGCTTAATTTATATGCAGAGTACATCATGAGAAATGCTGGGCTGGAAGAAACACAAGCTGGAATCAAGATTGCCAGGAGAAATATCAATAACCTCAGACACGAAGATAACACCACCCTTATGGCAGAAAGTGAAGAGGAACTAAAAAGCCTCTTGATGAAAGTGAAGGAGGAGAGTGGAAAAGTTGGTTTAAAGCTCAACATTCAGAAAACGAAGATCATGGCATCTGGTCCCATCACTTCATGGGAAATAGATGGGGAAGCTGTGGAAACAGTGTCAGACTTTTTTTGGGGGGAGGAGAGGGCCTCCAAAATCACTGCAGATGGTGACTGCAGCCATGAAATTAAAAGACACTCCTTGGAAGAAAAGTGTCTATCTAGGACCAACCAAGATAGCATATTGAAAAGCAGAGACATTACATTGCCAACAAAGGTCCATCTAGTCAAGGCTATGGTTGTTCCAGTGGTCATGTATGGATGTGAAAGTTGGATTGTGAAGAAGGCTGAGCTCCGAAGAATTGATGCTTTTGAACTGTGGTGTTGGAGAAGACTCTTGAGAGTCTCTTGGACTGCAAGGAAATCCAACCAGTCCATTCTGAAGGAGATCAACCCTGGGATTTCTTTGGAAGGAATGATGCTAAAGCTGAAACTCCAGTACTTTGGCCACCTCATGCGAAGAGTTGACTCATTGGAAAAGACTCTGATGCTGGGAGGGATTGGGGGCAGGAGGAGAAGGGGACAACTGAGGATGAGATGGCTGGATGGCATCACGGACTCGATGGACATGAGTTTGAGTGAACTCTGGGAGTTGGTGATGGACAGGGAGGCCTGGCATGCTGTGATTCATGGGGTGGCAAAGAGTCGAACACAGTTGAGTGACTGAACTGAACTGAACTGAAGGAGCTTGAAGACCACAGCTGGCCCAGCCTGTCCAATGATGTGGGACCTATCCATGAGAGGACTGGCAGATGGACTTCACCCAGATGCCAGTTTCTCAAGGGTATGAATACCTATTAGTCATGATAGATACATTTACAGGATGGATTGAAGGCTTTCCCACCCAGACTGAGAAGGCTGAGGATGTAGTGAAAAACTGCTCCATGAAATCAGTCTAAGATTTGGTCTGCCCAGGTCATTACAATGTGACAATGGGACAAAATTTAGTTCTAAGGTCACCCAAGGAGTCTCTAAAGAATTGGGCATTACTTATTATCTCCATTGTGCCTGGAGACCTCAGTCTTCAGGAAAAGTAGAAGGAGCCAACCAATTCTTAAAATCAGTGATAAAAAAGATAACCCAGGAGACCTCCCTGGGATGAAAGGAGGCTTTACCAAAAGCCCTCCTCCACACCTGTATTGCTCCTAAGGAACAGGTTGATCTTAGTCCTTATGAGATGCTATATGGGAGACCTTTTGTTATGGGGAAACCTATTCCTAGATCCAGAGGTTCAGACCCTCCAGTCTTATACCATAGCCACTGGGCAATTCCAATAGGATATATGCTGGTGGGGCATGAACCAGGACCCAAAAGATTCTAAGGAGTCACCACTATACACTCCAGGGACTCAAGTCCCAATTAAAGTCTGGAAAGATGGGTCCCCAAAGGCTCAACTCCAGCCCACATGGAAGGGCCCCTACCCTGTAATACTTTTCTACCCCCACAGCAGTCAAGGTACCAGGACGTGACTCCTGGATTCACTACTCATGAGTCAAGCCATGAAAGAAAACAGAATAGGACACTCAATACACCTGTGAGCCCCTGGGAGATCTCAGATTCCTATTCAGATACCTATTTGTACCTATACTACAAATGAGTGCCATTGTAATGAACACTGCCAAAATCTGGTTTCTGGGGACAAGATTTCTCAGGATAGCTCTAAACAGCCAACACAGCTTGGTAAAGATTGTACTCCAAAACAGACAGGAGACAGATCTTCTAATTCCTGAACAAGAAGGGACTTGAGCCATCCTGGCAATGGGAATTTAGAATTGGCTAATGCCCCCACTAGTCCTTGTTACATCATACTGCTTATGATTGTTCCATGTATTGTCAATTGTCTAACCTGTTTTGTCTCTGCTCAGGTCAACAAGCTACAACATGCAGTGCCAGTTCAACAAAGATACAAAATTACAGCCGACCATGGAAAATATCACTCACCCTTTGATGGACACTGCTATGAGGACTCTGAGGCCTGAGACTAGCAAGAGGGGGAGGTCCAATACACGTCGCCATCCCAATTCAGCAGGAAGTAGCCAGAAAGACCTCAACATCCCTATTCCCAAAGAATTGGGCCTCCCATCTCTCGAGGGGGGAATGTTAGGTAGTTAGAATAGGAAACAGGAGTCCAAAATGGTGGTGGCTAAAAGGGAAAAGCCTGTGAAAATAGAACAAAGGAAGGTCAAAGTGTTAGGGGNTCCCAAAGAATTGGGCCTCCCATCTCTCGAGGGGGGAATGTTAGGAAGTTAGAATAATAAACAGGAGTCCAAAATGGTGGTGGCTAAAAGGGAAAAGCCCGTGAAAATAGAACAAAGGAAGGTCAAAGTGTTAGGGGAAACACATTGATTGAAACCGCCCACCCTGGCCAGGCACCATAGTAACCATTTGCATGTTGTTTTATGACAGGAGATCCTGATAAGGAATGTGGAACTAATAAGCCACCACCAACCGGAAAAATCCGGGAAAGTTTGAAAGGAGACACTGCGTGTCCATCCACTTCCCAGAATCCCTCTCGCTAGCATCCATCTTGGGTGAGCGATGTGTGCACCACCAGGAAAGACTCTGAATTAGAGTGACTGACCAAAGACCACCCGGAAACTAATCTCATCACCATAAAACCCGAGACTGCAGGCCACGTGGCAGAGCAGTTCTCCTGGGTTCCCTTACCCTACTGCTCTCCATCCGGGTGCCCTTTCCCAATAAAATCTCTTGCTTTGTCAGCACGTGTGTCTCCTCAGACAATTCATTTCTGAGTGTTAGACAAGAGCCCGGTTTCGGGCCCTGGAAGGGTTTCGCCTTCCTGCAACAAGATGAAGGTCGGAGGACCGGAGTGAGGACTTCAGGTAGAACAAACAGCACTTCTGGCTAGCCCAATTTGCATAGGGCAGGCCTGGGGGAGGGAAAAACATATAAAAATAGGAGCCAAAGTGCTCTCTCTCTCTCCCCAACCTGTGTGCACTCTTTCTCTTTCTTTCTCTCTCTCTCTCTCTCTCTCTCTTTCATGTGCTGACACACTCCTCTACTCTTGTGTTTGTGACTTTGGGTTGGCGTGCCCTCACACTTTGAGGATGGATTCTCCTGCTATCTTCTAAACAAAATAGAGCTGTAACACTGATTTGTCTAAAATCTTTAACATGGTTTATCCAAGACCCGAGAGCTGTGATGCACCAAGGGCTTTAATGTCCGTCACTCCAAATCTTTGTTGTGACGAGACAGAACTGAGGAGCATACACTCGCCTGACAGTGCCTATGCAGTATTGTTCTCTACAGCATCAGACTTTACTGCTGTCACCAGTCTCACCCACAGCTGGGCATTGTTTTCTCTTTGGCCCCATCTCTTTATTCTTTCTGGAGTTATTTCTCCACTCTTCTCCAGTAGCATATTGGACACCTACAGATCTGGGGAGTTCATCTTTCAGTGTTATATCTTCTTGTCTTATCATACTGTTCTTGGGGTTCTCAAGGCAAGAATACAAGAATCCATCTTGGGTGGCCCTACATGGCATGCCTTATGATTTCATTGAGTTAGACAAGGCTGTTGAGAGGGTAAGAGGCAGGAAGGAAGGTTTAGAGGCTCCAAAGGGACGAAATAGGCTGCAAGTGCAGACATTTTTAAAATCTTTCTTAAGAGGCAGTAGGAAACAAACTACAAGTGTCAGATTTTTTTCCCTTCTCTATACAAATTTAAAAGGCAGTTTCTTTTAAAATTTTGTGTTGCCATGATGACTCCTGGTTCCCCCTGAACTTAACTTTCCTCAACTTTGAGCTAACCAATGTGTTTTTCTTAAGCTATGTTAATGAACTAGGTATTTACCCTAGACTCTCTTTCTTCAAGTCAGTTCCACCTAAGACTCAGAAGGACTTGAGAAATCAGTACGTTTTACTCATGCAAATGTTCTCTTAAGCTATGTTAATGAGACTATGTCTGCTTGGAAATCTGCATTTCTTCAAGATTCATGTCAATCATTTTATGGCCGGGGCAACTTACCTTGTGCCAATGTTATCTCAAAATGCACGTTGTGGGTGAGGGGCCTGGTGTCAGTCTCTGAGTTTTGAGACATTTCCTTTCTCTAATTAGCAGACTTCTGCTGCTGTTGCTGCTAAGTCACTTTAGTTGCGTCCGACTCTGTGTGACCCCATAGATGGCAGTCCACCAGGCTCCATTGTCCCTGGGATTCTCCAGGCAAGAACACTGGAGTGGGTTGCCATTTCCTTCTCCAATGCATGAAAGTGAAAAGTGAAAGTGAAGTTGCTCAGTCGTGTCCGACCCTCAGCGACCCCATGGACTGCAGCCTTCCAGGCTTCTCTGTTCATAGGATTTTCCAGGCTAGAGTAGTGGAGTAGGGTGCCATTGCCTTCTCCGAGCAGACTGCTAGTAGCTATGTAACATTCCAGCTAAAGACTAGCGGGGGACCACTCTTTCTGCCCCCTTCTGATGTCTATGTCAGAAGCTTTCTCTATCTCTTTTATACTTTAATAAAACTTTATTACACAAAGGCTCTGAGTGATCAAGCTTTGTCACTGGCCCTGGACTGAATTTCTCTCCTCTGGAGGCCAGAAATCCCGGTGTCTTTCACAGCTCAGCAACAACCTTTCACTGTGACCCTCGTGATCAGTTTGGTTAGTTTTCTGCGATTGTAATTTTTCATTATGTTTGATTGTGGTTTTCATTCTGATCCTTGTGTTATATAGCAGCTTCCCACTAGCTATCTATTTTATATATTATAGTTGGATATATGTCAATGCTACTTTCTCAATTTGTCCTACTTGTACTCCCACTGTGTCTATAAGTTTGTTCTTATGTCTGTGTCTCCATTCCTTCCCTGAAAATAGATACATCAGTAGTATTTTCTAGATTCCATATATATGCATTAATATACAATATGTGTTTTTCTCTTTCTGACTTACTTCACTCTGTAGAATAGGCTCTAACTTTATCCACCTCATTACAAAGACTCAAATTCTTCCTTTTTATGGCTAATATTTCATTGTACATATTTGCCACATCTTCTTTATCCATACATCTGTCAATAGACTTCTAAGTTGCCTCCATGTCTATTTATTATATATAGTGCTACAAGTGAACATTGGGGTACATGGTGGTTTTGAATTGCGGTTTTTCTCATGGTATATGTCCAGTAGTGGAATTCCTGGGTCATCTGTTAATTTTATTCCTAGTTTTTAAGGAATTTCCATTCTGTTCTCCATAGTGGCCGTATCAGTTTGAATTTCCCAAGAGTGCAGGAGGGTTCCATTTTCTCCACGTCCTCTCTAGCACTTATTGTTGCTATGTTTTCTGATGATAGCCATTTTGATTGGTGTAAGGTAATACTGCATTGTAGTTTTAATTTTATTTCTCTCATAATGAGCAGTGTTAAGCACCTTTTCATGTGTTTATTGGTCATGCTGGGTCCTTGTTGCTACATGTGGGTTTTCTCTAGTTGTGGCAAGCGTGGTCTACTGTGTAGTTGTACTTTCTGTCCATTTTTTGATTGGGTTGTTTGTTTTCCTTATACTGAGCTCTCTGAGCTGGTTATGTATTTTGGAGAACAGTCCTTTGTCAGTTGCTTCATTTGCAATTATTTTGTCCCATTCTCAGGGTTGTCTTTTCATCTTGTTTATAGTTTCCTTGTTTGTGAGAAAGCTTTTAGGCTTCATTAGGTCCCTTTTGTTTATTTTTGTTTTTATTTCCATTATTTTAAGAGGTGGATTAAAGAGGCTCTTGATGTGATTTATGTCAAAGAGTGTATTGCCTATGTTTAACTCTTAAGAGCTTTGTAGTTTCTGGCCTTACATTTAAGTCTTTCATCCACTTTGAGTTTACTTTCATGTATGGTTAAGAAGTGTTCTAACTTCTTATGAGTTCATTCTTTTACACAGCTGTCTACATTTTCCTAGCACCATTTATTGAAGAGGCTGTCTTTTCTCCATTGTATATTCTTGCCTCCTTTGTCAAGGATAAGGTGCCTATAAGGTGTGTGAGTTCATTTTGGGCTTTCTATCTTGTTCCATTGGTCTATATTTCTAACTTTGTGCCAGCACCATACTATCTTGATGACTGTAGCTTTGTAGTATAGTGTCAAGTCAGGAAGATTAATTCCTCTAGTTCCATTTTCTTTCTCAAGATTGCTTTGGTTATTTGGGCTCCTTTGTGTTTCCATAAAAATTAAAAAATTTTTTGTTCTAGTTCTGTGAAAAATGCCATAGGTTGTGGGGCCCTAAATGGGAAACCTTAAAAAGAAAGGGGCGAGCTTTGTGTTCGGAAACTAAGATGGCGCCTGGCGGAAGAGATGCGGGCATGGTCCATGTTGTCTGTCAAAGTTTTTGATTGGCTCTCTTGATTTCCGTGCACGTAAACAGTGAGTGATCACCATAGACTCCTGTTATAATGAAGGTGCATGATTTGACCTTTAACGTGATTGGTGCAACTATGGAAAGTCCCTCCTAAAACCCCCCTGCTTGTCTATATAAGCTGGGAGCTTGCAACAATAAAGCGGAACTGCTCAGACAGAACCCCTGTCGTGTCTGATTGTCTCTCGCTTGCCGAGGGGCTGGGTTGGTGGACAGCAGACTCACCTTTCCTTGGGACCTCTTGGCTTTGCTGAGGGAAGTTCCACTGCCTCTCTCTTTCTGCGGAGTGCCACCCACAGGAACTGGTACCCAACGTGGGGCACGCATGAAGCGGACAGACGGAGGTGGTGTCACCGTGCGGCTCTGAAAGAAGGAGCGATGAAGGACCCTAGGCTGGTCACAGCACGGAGCTCCCGTTTAGAGGAGTATCGCTCGAGGAAATCTGGACTTCATGGTGGGTCCCCTTCTTTGAGGGAAGTGACAAAAAACTCTCCTGACTTATTTTCCTTCTCCTCTTCTTTTCTGATCTGTCCTTAATTCCTTTTTCTGGAGTTTCAGTGAACAAGCGAGCGGTTGTGGAGGCAATTGATAAGTTCTGGCTAGGGCTACTCTCTGGCGGACTTTGAAGGCCCTGCAACAGGTAAGCCTCAGTAACTAGAGCCCGATCGGGTGAAACTCCCCTTTAATCATTGTTAACTGAGGACGTGGCCTAGAATCTTCCCTGTGGGCACGGGTCAGGCACATAAAGGCCATTAGGGCGCCTGCCACTTGAAGACTCCCATGACAGGATAAGGGGGTCACGGAATGGGCTAGAAACCTCTAGGGTACTCGACCCCAGCAAGAAAACTTCCGTGCAATGATGCAGGCACATAAACAGTTCCAAAAGCATACCATAAGCCCAACTTTCTAGCCGCCACCAATCCCGGTAGGATTTTTGGTGGTTGTCCTCAGTGACTTTTCTTCCTATTCTCTCTCGGCAGCATGGGAAATAATGTCAGCAANGTTTTGTTTTGTTTTGTTTTGTTTTTTTGCTTTTGGAAGACCCCAAAGCCCTCCAAACCCATTTTCAATGATCTCCAGGTCATCGTTCAATGACAGACAAATAGAAAATATCACCAGGTATAAGAGGTATTCTTATATTACTATACCTCTTAGCAATGAGACAAATGATTCACCTATCAAATGTATAGCATTTACAAGCAACTTCACTCCTCCCTTCAGAATGTCCTACTCTGTTTCTGTTACTTCTCTACCTTCTAGCAGGCTAAGGACCAGTTCAAGTTTCCTTGTAAGTATTAAACCTCAGGTACAACTGAGGCATTGTACTAGGACTCCTCCATTACTTACATACTGCCCTACTATGCTGAAAGGTGAGATACTACTACCTGGGGCCCTCAAAGATAGTAGAGATTGTGAGTCTGTCAGAGTCCAGCTCCAGCAGCCAGGGAATCAGCCTGAAGGGATGAGCAGTGTCGGTGAGTAATGATGCAGCCTCTCATTCTTGGACTGCATGTTTATTTCAAACTTTAGGTTCTCTTTTATACTTTGACAAAAGCATTAGATCAGAGGATTGACATTTTCAATTTCCCCTCACCCAGATTTATTGTCACCATAAATCATTGTTGCCCTTCAAGTAGAGTTTCTGCTTCAGCGGTTCTCTCTGGATTGTGTTTACTTTAACTTGTGATTACATTGTAACTCGTGCTTATATCTGGGCTGCATACCACAAACCTCAGTTTATTTCTTATCTTTCTAAATCCTGTTTGCCCCTAGTATCTTGATCTATCTCTTAAAAAGGCTTCTAGCTATTAATATCTCTAAAATTCCTAATCTCTATAAGCTATAGTAAAATATGCTAACATTACAACATTCCTTAAATCTTTAGCTTCTAACTATTTGTAATTATTCCTAAGCCCTAAATTCAGCAAACTCATTTGCTACGAACATTTCCTTTACAAATAAGTTTCAGATAACAATCCTTCCCATGGCCTCAAGCTGAAGCTTACGTGTTTATCCTGGAACACTCTTTTGTAAAGATCCTTGAACAAATGTCAATGATTAACTTTATGAATTATTCTCTGAGCACAACTGCAGAAGGCTTTGTGCCTTCTCATGCTTCTCTCAAAAACAATAAGCACCTTAATATTCTTTTCAGTCAACTCAGCCGAGGAGAGGAAAAAACAAGTCAGAAACACAAGACCTAGCTCCTTCTTCCTTGGTCTGTGCCTGCAGGACAAGGAGAGGGAGTTCGGGCTGTGCCTCCACTTTGTCAGTAATGCCTAACGTGGCTCCCGACATGAGTCCAATGGCCTTCCATTAATGTTTATTGCAGCTTTAATCATAATAGCAAAACATTGGAAACAACTGATCCATTAAGAGAAAGAATTTATAAATTTTGGTATATTTGAAAACGTACTGTTTTGCTGTTGTTCAGTCACTCATTCATGTGTGACACTTTTCAATCCCATGGACTGCAGTAGGCCAGGCTTCCCTGTCATTCTTTATCTCTTGGAGTTTGCTCAAACTTATGTCCATTGAGTCAGTGATGCCACCAACCACCTCATCCTCTGTTGCCCCCTTATCCTCTTGCCCTCTATTTTTCCTGGCATCAGGGTCTTTTCCAGTGAGTTGATTCTTCACATCAGGTGACCAAAGTATTGGAGCTTCAGCTTCAGCATCAGTCCTCCCAGTGAATATTCAAGGTTGATTTTCTTTAGGATTGACTGGGTTGATCTCCTTGGTGTCCAAGGGACTCTTAAGTCTTATCCAGCACCACAGTTCAAAAGCATCAATTCTTCAGTGCTCAGCTTTCTTTATGGTACAATTCTCACATCCACACATGATTACTGGAAAAACCGTATCTTTGAGTAGATGGACCTTTGTTGGCAAAGTGATGTCTCTGCTTTCAATATGCTATCTAGGTTTGTCATAACTTTTCTTCCAAGGAGCAAGCATCTTTTAATTTCATGGCTGCAGTCACCGTCTGCAGTGACTTTGGAGTCCAAGAAAATGAAATCTGACACTGTTTCCACTTTTCCCCCATCTATCTGCCATAAAGTGATGGAACCAGATGTCATAATCTTAAATTTTTGAATGTAGTCCATTTCTTTTCATTGCAAATATACAACTCAGCAATGAAAAGGGAAGAACTATTGATAAATATAATAGTATAAATACAAAAGTATTATATGAATGGAAGAAGCCAGTAAGAAAAGAGTATGTATTATGTGATTCCATTTGTATGAAGTTCAAAAGCTAATTAATGGAATAGCAAGCAGAATGGTGGCTGCCTCAAGGCAGCACAAGGGTTATTGGAAGGACCACAAAGGAACTTTCTAGGATAATGGAAATATTCTACATTTTGCAAGAGAGTATTGGTTACTTCAGTGTCCAATAGACTTTTTAGGACCATTGACTCCTTTTATTCAAACCTACCTCATCTTGCATTGCTTGTGTTCTATATGATCCACCTAGGTTCAGCTTTCTATCTTCTAGCTGTCACCTTTCTTGGTACTTTTCAGAATGGAAAACTATAATGGGTTGTGAAGAAAGTGTTGCACAACACATGGACAGCTCACTGTGAGCCCTGGTATGGTGGTAAACAACATACAGTCCAAAGTGCGATTATAGGATAGGACCTTCCAAGCTTAGAGTTCTCCTAGAAGGTGAGAAGTCTCCTAAGCAAATAAGGAAATTTGGGTCTGCTTTTTGTGAGAGGAGAACTTGACACTTCAAATAGAAACCTCTTTCAAGGACTCATTATTGATTTAATGAAAACAAACTAATATATGCATACATTTTTTAAAATTATAATTTTAAATAAGTAAAAATCCTAAAGATCAGTATGTGGATATATGGCCTCCCAAAGATGTCTAAGTCCTAATCCTTGGAGCCTGAGAATATATGACCTTATATAGTAAGGTAAGCTTTGTGTATGTGATTGAGTTAAGGATCTTGAGATGGTGAGAATAGTTTGGGTTGTTGGATGGGTCCAGGCAACCACAGGGTCCTTATAAGTGAAAGGACGCAAGAGAGGCAGAGAAGGAGATGTGACAATGAAAGAAGAATCAGACTGGCAGATAGCAGGGATGCCATAAAACAAGGAAGGTGGGTAGCCTCTAGAAAGTGGAAAAGACCAAGAAAACTAGAGACTTCACAGAGGAACACAGCCCTGCCCACACCTTAATTTTAGTTCAGTGAGGACCATTTCAGCTTTATCATCTCCAGAACCATATAACGGTAAACTTGTGTTTTTTGCCGGGGTCCAGCCCCTGTGGATACAGGGTGATTCAAAGGTGGGGACGGGGTTGGCATCCTGGAAAAAAACTTATTTAATTACAGATAAAGAGAGAGATTAGAAATGGATAGCGTAGCAGGAAAATTAGTGGAGAAAAAGAGGCTGAATAACTGGTTTACATGGAATACCAATCACCACCTACGTAGGCCACAGGCATCTTTCCATTCTCCCGAAGGAGAGGAGGCACTGAGGCCTCCCTGGCCTGATCTCAGAAGCCCAGGCAGAATTAGCAGGCTTGGTGAGTACCCACATTTCAGATGGGAATTCAGCCAGGAAATCGGGGAGCAAGAAAGAAATGACACGGGGGAATCAGTCTTTCCAGAAACTGATCCGATTTCTTTATTTTTCAGGTTTGTTTATATACCTTTTTGTTATACATAGGGATGAATACAGAGTCACGTGGGGGTCAGCAGACCTGATCCTTGTCACAATCAGGTGCTTCATATAAAATTATACAAAGGTCTTATGGTTTTTTACATCATCTTCTGGCCATGAGGTCTGCTGACATTTTATGGCCCTTTCTGATACTGGTCAGTTAACCAGAAAACTTATTTTTCCAGGGGTGATTTTTTCTTAAATGAGGCGCCACCCTCCAATTAAAGTTGCATTCTTATAGGGTGAGGGTGTATTGAGTTACAACTAGGAAACGAATTTACTTAACCTAAGGTTAACTTGATTAATCTTAAAGGTTAATACTTATTTCTCCTATATGCTAGTTATATTCATTATAAGGGCAGGGAATATGGAGATTTAGCAGTAAACATCAGTCCAACAAATGAAAACCCTTCACCAATGTTTCCCTAAAGATCTATTTAGTCTTAAGATAGTGATAAAATTACATTTTTGCATAGCAAAGACACAGTGATTTATAACAAAGTACAGTGGTCTATAACAAAAGAGAAAATCCATTAAATAAAAAAAGTCCAGTATTGCTAACATCAAAAACTACTATATTTCCTTTTCTATATTCTAAATACATTGATTAATATATTCCCAGGTGCCTAAGGATATGGAGGCCTGGCGGCAATCATTGACTCAACAGTGAGAAAAGCCCTATGCTATTACTTCAAATTCTCTGTGCTGTTTATGGTTGAGAGGTTGTCACACAAGCTAGTCTGTCAGCAGAGAGGTTTGACCTGAGACACCCTTGTCACACCCAGGGCAGGGAATTAGCAGTAATTACTGACAGGAAAAATGAAAAAACCCTTCACCAAAATAATTCCTAATCAACCCATTAATACTATACTAATGATCTTCTAACTTCTCAAAAGAGTCTGTATTTAGAAAGTTTTAAAACATCCCGTGCCTCTTATAGTTGGGGGGTTGCAAACAATCACAGGTAGCCAGACGAACCTGATCAGGCAGGCCAGAGAACCTTTAGAGTTCATAAGTTGAAACACTCTTGTCATGCCCAGGAATTTTTATTAACTTGGAGCTGCAAGTTAATTCCTTCTCTGAGAGAAATGGTTATGGGGGAGAGCTCCCCGTAAAGTACTCTGGTTTTGGGGGTAGATGCTCGGGAACAGGGGGTTTCCTGAGGCTTGATCACGCCTTTGCATATGCCAAGCTTCCTTCCTCATGACCTTTGCCATGGGTGGAGTTCCTCACGCTGGCCCCCAGCAGTTTTTAAGTCAGTAAGTTTGTGGCAGTTTGTTACACAGCAATAGAAAACTAGTTAGTATATTAGTTTACATTTTCATCTAGGGGTCAAGAGGAATAGGCATACAAGAGGGCTGAGTGCCAGGCATCCTGGATTCTATTCTTATCAACACGCTGAGTAATATTGGACAATTATTCTGCCCAGGTCTCTGAGCTCTGTTCGTCTTCTGTAAAACAGGGAAGATGGCAGCTCATCTTTAAATTATTTATTAAAAATATGTATTGATCACTACTCTGAGTGGAGAGAGGCATCAGATTGGGGGAAATGTCTGGGCTTTGGAGTTTGTCAGACCTGTATTTGTATCCTAGCTCTTTTATTTACTGGCTTAAATCTTGGGCAAGTTATTTAACCTCTTTGAGCCTTTTCTTCAATTGCAAAATGAGAAGGATAATCATGCCTATTATCTCAGGGGATTGTTAAACTGGTCAACACAGCTTAAGCTCTTAGGACAAGTCCTGGCATATAGCAAGTGCTCAGCACTTTGTCATGTTTCATTATCTATGAGACCTTAGGTAGAATTATCATATAAAGATGGGCTTTTGTTTACTTACAATGTGGTTGTGCTCTAAGAAATATATACTTCATAGATTCCCATGAAGATTAGACAATGGTGCCTGACATTTACTAACCATCAAAAACAAAACAAAATCTGGTGCCTGACACTTAGTAAGCATTAACAACAACAACAACAACACAAAACACCTTCATTTTGGATAATGTGGGGGAATTCCTTAGAAACTTGGAAGGAATTGGCAATGGTTCAGCATTCAGGTTTTGGAGAAACACTTGGATTTGAATTTCATATATACTTTGTGACTTTAGGTAAGTTACTTAATTTCTCTGAGCCTCAGCATTCTTGCCTCAGTAGTTTCACTTTCAAGATTAAAATTTAGAATGCAAAGGGCTCAGCATGGTGCCTAACACATCAGCTCAGTTCAGTTCAGTTCAGTCACTCAGTTGTGTCCGACTCTTTGCGACCCCATGAATTGCAGCATGCCAGGC
>SJYV01009918.1:72794-87320 GCA_006410875.1 Neotragus pygmaeus
CCTCGGATGCAGGGTATCTCCTCCCTGCTGCTGCCCCTGACCTAGGACGTGGGGTAGCTCCTCTCAGCCGTTCCTGCACCATCGCAGCCTGGCACTCTCAGCCATTGCCCCTGTTCTCAGATTGGGGGTAACTCCTCCTGGCTGCTGCCCTTCGGACATGGGGTCTTCCCAGCCTCTGCCCCTGCCTTGAACGAGGGGTAGCTCCTCTCGGCCACGCTTAGTGTGCTGGTCTGTTGCAGCCGCCTGCACTTTGTGTGCCGGTTGGTCGCAGCCACCAGCACTTAGTTGATGCTCAATAAATTTCTGCTGAATTTATTTAACTCTAGAAAATAATCTTTTTTGGGTGGATTTTCATCCTGGGGGCTTATTTGGTCTTTTTTTTTTTTTCTCTTCCTTTTTTAAAGAAAAATATTTCTTTTATTTACTTGACTGAGTTAGGACTTGGTTGTAGCATGTGGGATCTTTGTGGAGTGCAGGTTCTTTGGTGCAGCACGTGGGCTCCAGAGAGTGTGGGCTTAGCAGTCCTGTGGCATGTGGGATCTTAGTTTGATGACCATGGATCAAACCTGAGTCCTTGCATTGGAAGGTGGATTCTTAATCAGTGGGCTGCCATGGAATTCCCCTCATTTGGTCTTTTAAAATAAATTTTACTTTTATTAACACAACTGATTCATTACTGTTATGAAAATGGATAAAGAAAAGAATAAAGGAATCACAAAAAATTGCCCCACACCCTACCAACCAGAGATATCATCAATAATTTGAAGAATATTTTTCTAGATATTTATGTATATGGATATATGATTAAAGTTTGCACACATGCATGCATGCATGCATGTATACTTGTTCAGTTGTGTCTAACTCTTTGTGACCTATTGGACTATAGCCCACCAAGCTTCTTAGTCTATGGGATTCTTCAGGCAAGAATACTGGAGAGAGTGATCATGCCTTCCTCCAGGGGATCTTCCAAGGATTGAACCCATATTCCCTGTGTCTCCTGCATTGCAGGTGGATTCTTTACTGCTGATTAACCTGGGAAGCCCATGAAACTATATAGTACCTATTTATATAGAACAATTTAAATTTTATTTTTTTCCCCACTCAACAAGATGTCATAGATCTTTCTAAGGTAGAGAATATTGATCTTCTTAAGAGATGAAGCAGAAAAGATTAAGAAGAGGTGACAAGAATACACAGAAGTACAAAAAAGGTCTTAATAACCTGGATAACTATGATGGCTAGAGCCGAACATCCTGGAGTGTGAAGTCAAGTGGGCCTAAGGAAGCAGTACTACAAAGCTAGTGGAAGTGATGGAATTCTAGCTGAGCTATTGCAAATCCTAAAAGATGATGCTGTGAAAGTGCTGCACTTAATATGCCAGCAATTTGGAAAACTCAGCAATGGCCACAGAACTGTAAAAGGTCAGTTTTCATTCTAATTACAAAGAAGGGCAATGCCAAAGAAGGTCCAAACAACCACACAATGGAACCCGTTTCACATGCTAGCAAGGTCAAGCTCAAAATCCTTCAAGCTAAGCTTCAACAGTATGTGAACCAAGAACTTCCAGATGTTCAAGCTGGATTTAGAAAAGGCAGAGGAACCAGAGATCAAATTGCCAACATACGTTGGATCACAGGAAATGCAAGGAAATTCCAGAAAAAACATCTGCTTCCACTTCATTGGCTACACTAAAACATTTGACTATGTGGATCACAATAAACTGTAGAAAATTCTTCAAGAGATGGGAATGCTAAACACCTTACTTGCCTCCTGAGAAACCTGTATGCAGGTGAAGAAGCAACAGTTAGAACTGGTCATGGAACAAGGAACTGGTTCCAAATTGGGGCAGGAGTACATCAAGGCTGTATAGTGTCACCTTGCTTATTTAACTTACATGCAGAGTACATCATGCATAATGCTGGGCTGGATGAAGCTCAAGCTGGAATCAAGATTGCCAGGAGAAATAGCAATAACCTCAGATATGCAGATGACACCACCCTAATGGCAGAAAGAAAAGAATAAAGAGCCTCTTGATTAGAGTGAAAGAGGAGAGTGAAAAAGCTGGCTTAAAACTCAACATTCAAAAAACAAAGATCATGGCATCTGATCTCATCACTTCAGGATAAATAGATGGGGAAACAATGGAGAAACAGTGACAGGCTTTATTTTCTTGGGCTCCAAAATCACTGCAGATGGTGACCACAGCCATGAAATTAAAAGATGCTTGTTCCTTGGAGGAAAAGCTATGATAAACCTAGACAGGTTATTAAAAAGGAGAGACATCACTTTGCCGACAAAGGTCCATATAGTCAAAGCTGTGATTTCTCCAATATTCATGTATAGATATGAGAATTGGACTATAAAGAAGGCTGAGCACCAAAGAATTGATGCTTTCAAACTGTGGCATTGGAGAAGACTCTTGAGAGACCCTTGGACAGCAAGGAGATCAAACCAGTCAATCCTAAAGGAAATCAGCCCTGAATATTCATTGGAAGGACTGCTGCTGAAGCGAAAGCTTCAATACTTTAGCCACCTGATGTGAAGAGCCAACTCATTGGAAAAGACACTGATGCCAGGAAAGACTTGAGGGCAGGAAGAGAAGGGGACAACAGAAGATGAGATGGTTGGATGGCATCATTCACTCAATGGACATAAGCCTGAGCAAACTCCAGGAGATAGTGAAGGACAGGGAAGCCTGGCATGCTGCATTCCATAGGATCAGGAAGAGTTGGACACCACTGAGAAACTGAACAAGAAACTGAACAGTGCTTAAATGGATAACGTGAGACCTGGTAAATCAGAGAGCTGAACACTAGATGGCGATGTTTAAATGAAAATTTCAGAAAACAAATACTGGAGGTACACAGAAACAAGAGACCTATGGGACTTTGTTCAATTGAATCCTGTTACTGACATCCTGATAATGAATAACTGGTGAGAGGGTATTTATCTGATTAAGACTGTATTACTTTGAGGCTCCACATTCCCCTGAGTTACTCAGCAGCCATCAAGCTTCTATGATTCTTAAGGGATTTATAAGACTGCATTTAGATTTCTTTTATCATCCATTGGTCAAACCGAAAATCTGCCTTCTGTAGAAGGAATAATCTACTTGCCATTTCTTTCTCACTCTCTCCTCACCCCTATTCCAGACACAATAGATGGATTTATAGTCTTGCTTCCTTCCCAACCCCCCAAACCAGCTTAATTCTTGCTCCATGGCAGTTAGGCAAGAACTAACACCCTTTAGCCCAGGGTACTCTGGATGATGCTTTAGTTTGAGATTCCAACTACCAGACACCTTGATCAGACTCTCCTGGGAATTTTTATTCCCCATAGCAACTTTGTCTGCAAGGAGATAACAGATCAATCCACACCTTCAGAATCCCAGCCTTCCTTGGGTTTCTTTTGCTTTGTTTTGTTAAATATGAATAATAACAACACCTAGCTCCATTTTAGGGTATTAAATTCATAACCATATGTGTGCTTAAGGCCCTCTCAGCCCAACCCATAAAAACTGAGAAAAAATAATTCTGAAAGAATTTGATAATTTCTATTTTTAAGATTTAAGTTGATGTTTGGCAAAAACCACTGCAATCATGTAAAGTAATTAGCCTCCAAACAAAATAAGTAAATTAATTTTAAAAAGCTGCTGTTGTAGGAAAAATCAGATTATGGATTTCTTTATATAATATTTTGTGATTTACTTTGTTTTTATCTTCCACCACAGTGATTTCTCAAGCCACACGTACAAGCTTAGTACCATAAAAATGCTCTGTGATTCAGGGCACAGGGGCATTTTCGGAGTAAGAGTTCTGCATAACTTCATGGTCTATTATAATACTGATTTGTGGACACAAGTTTCATCTTACAGGAAGTAGCAAAAGGGGAAGATAAGTGTTGTTGTTCACACAGACTCTATGGAGAGATACAAGTGGCCCTTTCTCTGGAAGCTAACCCTTTTGAAGAGAATGTCTGTCTTTATTTCAGTGACTGAATAGGGAAAGCTTGTGGAGATGTTTTGGGAAAGGACATTATTGAAGGATTAAAGGCAATCTAGCTCTTTTCCTGGGCATAAGCAATCAAAAAGAGAGCTAACTAGTAACCTAAACAATGTCAATTTGGTAACATTAGATTCAATTTAATTCAATTCAATATATTTTGATTCAATTAACAGCTTTTGAGTAACTACTGTTTGTGAAAGATGAAGAAACAAATGTGACTTCATCCCTACCTTCAGGAGGTACAATCTAGAATAGATAAATATATACACAATTCTCTCCTCTTCTGTAGTACAATAAGCCCAGGGACTTTGCAGATCTTGTTCATCACCCTTTATTCTGGGCCTGGAACTTGGAGGAGTTCATTACTGTTTGGGGATGAATAAACATATAATCCCTAGAAGAGGGATGGGTGGAATTTTGATGAGGGGAAGGAGGATGATAGACATTGATCTCTTGTCTAAGAGGAAACATGAAATGAGCACAGACAAGGCGGTAGAGAGAAGCAAGGGGAAGAAAAACTTCAAAACAAAAGAAAAGTACATATAGGCCTGTGGCAGGCTCTGCTTTAAGCACTTTAAAAGCATCAGCTAATTTAATTCACAATATCCCTATGAGATATATGCTATTGTTGTTGTTCAGTTACTGAATTGTGTCTGACTCTTTGCAACCCATGGACTGCAGCACACCAGGCTTCCCTATCCTTCACCATTCCCCAGAGTTTGCTCAAACTCATGTCCATTGTGTAAGTGATATCATCCAACAATCTCATCCTCTGTTGCCCTTTCTCCTCCTGCCCTCAATCTTTTCCAGCACCAGAATCTTTTCCAATGAATCAGGTTTTCGCATCAGCTGGCCTAATTATTAGAGCTTCAGCTTCAGCATCAATGAATATTCAGGATTGTCCAATATCCATTGAATATTCAGGGTTGATTTCCTTTAGGATTGACTGGTTTGATCTCCTTCCAGTCTAAGGGTCTCTCAAGAGCCTTTTCCAGTGCCACAATTCGAAAGCATCAATTCTTTGGTGTTCAGTCTTCTTTATGGTCCAACTCTCACTTCTGTACATAACTATTGGAAAAACCGTAGCTTTTCACATGGGCCTTTGTTAGCAAGATGATGTGCTATAATTATCTGCCAGAGTCTAGCTTCAGCAGCCAGAGAATCAGCCTAAAGGGATGAGCTGTGTCAGTGAAGAATGATGTAGCCTCTGACTCAAGGTGCAGGACTGCATGTTTATTTCAAGCTTCAGGTTTTCTTTTATACTTCAACAAAAGCATTAGGTCAGAGGTTTGACATTTTCAGTTCCCCCTCACCCAGATTTATTGTCTCTAGAAATCACTGTTGCCCTTCAAACAAGGTTCCTGCTTCAGCAATTCTCTCAGAATCAGCTTTACTATCTATAATCTACTCCCTCTTATGCGTCCTATACTTAACTCGTGATTACATTGTAACTCATACCACATTCCTCAGTTTATTTCTTATGTTTCTAAATCCTGTTTGCCCCTAGTATCTTAAGATCATTATCTCCTAAAAAGGCATCTAGCTATTAATATCTCTAAAATTCCTAATCTCTATAAGCTATAGTAAAATATGCTAACACTACAACATTCCTTAAATTTTTAGCTTCTAACTATTCTTAATTATTCCTAAACCCTAAATTCAGCACACTTCTTTTGCCATAAACATTTCCCTCACAAACAGGTCTCAAATAACAGTCCTTCCCAAGGCCTTAAGCTGTGGCCTACGTGCTCATCCTAGAACATTCTTTGTAAAGATCCTTGAACAAATGTCAATGGTTACTTTATAGATTATGTTCTGGGCACAACTGCAGAAGGCTTTGTGCTTTCTCATGCTTCTCTGAAAAACAATAAGCACCTTAACATTCTTTCCAGCCAACTCAACCGAAGAAAGGAAAGAACAGGTCAGAATCACAAGACCTAACTCCTTCATCCCGGGACCATGCCTATGGGACGAGGAGAGGGGGTTGGGGCCATGCCTCCATTTTGTCAGTAATGCCTAATGTAGCTCCCAACAATTATCCTCATTTAATAAATGAGGAAACCGAGGCACTGAAAGGTCAAGTAATGTCTAAGGCACACAATCATTAAGTGACAACCAGCTTTCACACTCAGGCAATTAATCTCCAGAGATTGTGTGAACCAATGGTGGGAGATTGCAAAAACGGGTGCAGATTGCTTTTCTCTCTGTGTCCAAGGCCTTGGATGCAACTTCATGGTTCTGCCCATCAAGAAGTGGAGTGTACTTTTCTAGCCCTTGAGTTTGGACTGATTTTATAACTTGCTTTGGTCGGTCACATGCAACTGAAGAAACACTGTGCCAGTTCCAAGCCTAGACCACACATACTTCTGCTCTCACTGTAGAGACTTTCTTGCTGCCAAGTGAATAAGCCTATTGGTTGCTGGGAAACATGTGGCCCAGTGCTCTGTTCTTTCTCTCTTTCTCACACTTGCTGGCCCAGAAAAATGTGCCTCTCTGTTTTCTAGGGTAGGCTTGTGCTGTCCTGCAGAGCTGTTGGATCTGGCATTATCTTTTTAATTTCCAGCACTTTAATTCCCAATACACCTTTATTCTAGCTGAAGTAGCCAATTCCAAGAATTCAGCTGAGTTCAGCCCAGATTACCAACTGACAAAATCATGAGCTAAATAGACTATGGTTTGTTGAAAACAAGCAAACAGGCTCCAAGTGGAATCACTTATATTAAGCTCTGTGTCATCAACAGAGACTTCACTTATAGTTTCAACTCTTCCAGAAATGGAATCTTAATCAGGAGTTGCCTGATCAGCACTAGTTGGGTAATCTGCTAATAAAACCCTGCAGTGACATCACCATAATCAATATGATTTTTGCCTACTATATCTACCTTGTTCCTGCTTCCTTCTGAACAGAGAGGTCTTTCATTTTGCACAGTTCCTCGGTTCTTTTCCATCTGCTAAAGTGGATGCTGCCTGATCATGAATCATTGAATAAAGCCAATGAGATCTTTAAAATTTATTCAGTTGATTTTTAAAAAACAGTTTATCCTCAGCCCCCAAGATTTGGGATAGTTCATTAAGCAGCAAGAACTAACACTATGCTGCTTTTAAATTACTCTCTATTTACTTTGTACAAGACATTTCACAGATAACTTTGCATGTTATCTTCCATGAGATGGGACAAAAAACCAGAGGTTATAGAAAGTTAACTTGCTCATTATCAAATGTCTAGTAGATGGAAGAAACAGAATTATTGTATATAAAGTTTCAAAAATAAAAGATCAAATGAGACTTTAGTGCTGATAAGGAGCAGAAGCTACTTTTGGCTTTAGTTGTAATAGTGGATTAGCAGGACAGTTGGCTCTTTTTATAACTGAATCATAGTCCTATCACAGAAATGAGAGAAAAGCACTGGAATTTGAAGTACTGGAGCAAAATCCATGAGAAGCCCATACAAAATCCTTGGGGAAATATAATGTGATTATGATCTGGTATGGGAAGAAAGATTTCTTCCCATACCAGGTGTTGGAGAAGACTGTTGAGAGTACCTTAGACACCAAGAGGATCAAACAAGTCAATTCTAAAGGAAATCAACTCTGAATATTCACTGGAAAGAGTGGTGCTGAAGTTGAAGTTCCAGTACTTTGGCCACCTGATGCAAAGAGCTGACTTTTTGGAAAAGACCCTAATACTGGGAAGTATTGAGGGCAAGAGGAGAAGGGGGTGACAGTGGATGAAGTTGCTGAATGGCACTACTGACTCAATGGACAGGAGTTTGAGCAAACTCTGGGAGATAGTGAAGGACAGTGAAGCCTGGTTGCTGCAGTCCCTGGGGTCACAAAGAGTCAGACATGACTTAGAGTCTGAACAACAACAATGGGAAGGAAAGCTCAGCATGGGATAGAAGAGCATGCTCCAGTAGGACAAGGGAGAGAAATTTTGATTCATTGCCCACAGTGGATCATTGAAGGCTCTTTTGTAATGTAAAACAGAAATGTACCAGCTCTGGTTCAGGACTTCAAGGGTCAGCAGGGTGACTGGCTGGTGAGGAGCAGGTAACAATGGTGCAGACAGAGTGTTGAGTCTCTGTATTCCCTACTCTCTCCTGTCTCTTTCTAAAAGAACAAACAACAACAACAACAAAAACCACAGCTTTTCTATGCTACTGTATTAATTTATACTCATGCTTTACTTATGATCCTATCTACCCTAGAACTAGCATCAGATCCTACAAGCTAAAGGGCTCAATCCCCACAAGACTTCCCTCATGCTCCTTCAGATGTCAATCACAAACCCCAGATTGTCACTTGTGCATTTGAATGACCAGCTATGAAACAGGGGTTCCCTTAACAGCAACAGCCTACTCAGGGTCAATAATTTGTTTGAATTGCTCACAAAACTCAGGAAAACAGATTACATTCTAGATTACTGATTTATTATACAAAGATACAACTCAGGAACAGTCAGATGTAAGAAGTGCATAAGGCAAGGTTTTGTAGGAAGAGGGATGGCAATTTCATTGCCTACTCAAGGTGGCCTCAGCACTTCCACATGTTCTCCAAACCATAAGCTCTCTGAACTTTGGTTACAGTGTGTGGGGAGGCTTCATTATGTAGGAATGAGTGACTAAATCATTTGCCATTGGTGAGTGAACTCAATTTCCATAACCTCCCCCTTCTCCCATAGGTCAAAAATGGGATTGAATGTTCTAGCCTTCTGATCACTGGTTGGTTCTTCAGACAACCAGTCCCCAACTTCCAAGAGTCATCTCATTGAGATAAACTCAGGTGCGGCTAAAAAGGGGTTTGTTATGAATAACAGAAGACATTCCTTTTTCTTTTATCAGTCTTTTTCATTCAACAAATTACAAGAATTTTAAGAGCTTGTGCAAAGAAAGATAAAGACTGAATATGTATTTCTTATTATATATCACAATATCACATCTTTAGGACTGAACAATTACAACGCAGAGAGAAAAAGATCTTCCAGGGGAGATTTTAGAGGAGTTTATGTAGCATCTCTAACAACCTAGAAATTATGTCAGGGTCACCTGGTGAAGGTACAAAGAGTGAACTAGCTCCTTCCCCCAACTCCCCAGGAATAGTACTAGCAAGAGTCTGGGCCACAGCTTCTCATTTTGGGTACATCACCAAGGGAAAATGAACTCAGAAGCAAAAATATCAAGATAATGGGAGTCCAGTCCATTTGAAAAAACACCACTGAAACTGAAACAGGAGGGAAGAGAGCTTGAATAACCTTTAAAAGAATGTCAGAGCCATAGGACATGAAAAAACCTGGTTAGAATCAACTGGTTCCAAAATGGCAGAAAACTCAACTTCCAATAGACCTTGAGCCTCTTTATCTGCTTAGTGTAATACATTAGCATGACAGTTCTGAGGTCACCATGAAAGGTCAAAAAGTGCATGGTGGCCCAATTCCTGGAAATCCTTGCCCTTTCCCCAAAATAATTGGAATAATCTTCCCACTCATTAGCTTATGGAATTACTCAGTCCATAAAATTTAACTATGGAATATTTCAAACCTTTCTTTTGCCTTCTGAGATGGCCCAGATGCTGTCTATGGAGTGTGTTTCTTCTCTTGAAAGAAATCTACTTCTTACTTACCACTTCATCTCCTAATTTTTTCACAATGAAGCAAGAACCTTAAAATTCACTGACCAAAAAGTGACCTTTGCTAGAGGAAAAAGAATTGATGTAAAACATGGACTAAAGCTTTATTTATTTAATTTTGGTAGTACCTTGCTGTTTGTGGAATCTTAGTTCCCTGATAAGGGATTGAACCCAGGCCACAGAAATGAAAAGTGCAGAGTCGTAACCACTGGACTGCCAGGAAGATGGGCTAAGGTGTTTTTTTTTTTTAATTAATTAATTTTTTAAATTGGAGGGTAATTACTTTACAATATTGTGATGATTTTTGCCATACATTGATATGAATCAGACATGGGTGCACATGTGTCCTGCACCCTGACCCCTCCACCTACTTCCCTTCCCACCCCATCCTTCTGAGTTGTAGCAGAGCACCAGCTTTGAGCACCCTGCTTCATGCATTGAACTTGCACTGGCCATCTATTTTTCATATAGTAATATACATGTTTCAATGTTATTCTCTTAAGTCATCCCACCTTCACCTTCTCCCACTTAGTCCAAAAGTCTGGTCTTTACATCTGTGTCTCTTTTGCTATCTTGCATATAGTGTCATCATTACCGTCTTTCTAAATTCCATATACATGCATTAATATATTGTATTTGTGTTTCTCTTTCTGACTTACTTCAGTCTGTGTAATGTATTCCAGTTTCATCCACCTCATTAAAACTAACTCAAATGCATTCCCTTTTATAGCTGAGTAATATTCCATTGTACCACAGCTTCCTTATCCATTCATCTGCCAATGGACACCTGGGTTGCTTTCATGTCTTAGCTATTGTAAACAGTGCTGCAATGAACATTGGGGTGCATGTGTCCCTTTCATTTCTGGTTTCCTCAGTGTGTATGCCCAGCAGTGGGATTGCTGGGGTTTATGGCAGTTTTATTTCCAATTTTTAAAGGAATCTCCACACTGTTCTCCATAGTGGCTGTATCAGTTTGAATTCCCACCAACAGTGTAAGAGGGTTCCCTTTTTTCTACACCCTCTCCAGCATTTATTGTTTGTAGACTTTTGATGGTGGTGATTCTGACCAGCATGAGATGATACTTCATTGTGGTTTTGATTTGCATTTCTCTAATCATGAGTAACGTTAAGCATCTTTTCATGTTTTTGTTAGCCATCTGTATGTCTTCTTTGGAGAAATGTCTGTGTAGTTCTTTGGCCCCTTTTTGATTGGGTTGTTTGTTTTTCTGGTGTTGAGCTGTGTGAGCTGCTTGTATATTTTGGAGATTTATTCCTTGTCAGTTGCTTTGTTTTCTATTATTTTCTCCCATTCTGAAGGCTGCCTTTCCACCTTGCTTATAGTTTCCTTCATTGTGCAAAAGCTTTTAAGTTTAATTTTGTCCCATTTGTTTATTTTTGTTTTTATTTCCATTACTCTGGGAGGTGAGTCATAGACGATCCTGCTGAGATTTCTGTTAGAGAGTGTTCTGCCTATGTTTTCCTCTAAGAGTTTTATAGTTTGTGGTCTTACACTTAGATCTTTAATCCATTTTGAGTTTATTTTTATGTATGGTGTTAGAAAGTGTTTTAGTTTAACTCTTTCAGATGTGGTTGACCAGTTTTCGCAGCACCACTTATTAAAGAGATTGCCTTTTCTCCATTGTATATTTTTGCCTCCTTTGTCAAAGCTAAGGTGTCCATAGGGTGTGGGTTTATCTCTTGGCTTTATATTTTGTTCCACTAATCTATACTTCAGTCTTTGTGCCAGTACCCTGATGTGCCAGTATCTTGGCACTTTGTGCCAATATCTTGATGCCTGTAGATTTGCAGTATAGTCTGAAGTCAAGAAGGTTGATTCCTCCAGTTCCATTCTTCTTTATCAAGATTGCTTTGGCCATTCGAGGTTTTTTTTGTGTTTCCATATAAATTGTGGAATTATTTGTTCTAGTTTTGTAAAAAAATATCATGGGTTGCTTGATAGGTATTACATTGAATTTATAGATTGCTTTAGGTAGTATACTCATTTTCACTATATTGATTCTTCCAATCCACAAACATGGTATATTTCCCCATCTATTTGCATCATCTTTGATTTCTTTCATCAGTGTTTTATAGTTTTCTATATATAGGTCTTTTGTTTTTTTAGGTAAATTTATTCCTAAGTATTTTATTATTTTCATTGCAATGGTGAATGGGATTTTTCCTTAATTTCTCTTTCTGTTTTTTCATTGTTAGTATATAGGAATATAAGGGATTTCTGTGTATTAATTTTATATCTTGCAACTTTATTATATTCATTGATTTGCTCCAGTAATTTTCTGGTGGTATCTAATTTAGGGTTTTCTATGTAGAGAATCATGTCATCTACAAACAGTGAGAGTTTTACTTCTTTTCCAATCTGGATTCCTTTTATTTCTTTTTTTCTCTGACTGTTGTGGCTAGGACTTCCAAAACTATGTTGAATAGTAGTGGTGAGAGTGGGCATCCTTCCCTTTTTCCTGATTTTAGAGGATATGCTTTCAATTTTTTTGCCATTGAGGATAATGTTTGCTGTGGGTTTGTCATATATGGCTTTCTATTATGTTGAAGTATGTTCCTTCTATACCTGCTTTCTGGAGAATTTTTATCATAAATGGGTGTTGAATTTTGTTAAAGGCTTTCTTTGCATCTATTGAGATAATCTTGTGGTTTTTATCTTTTAGTTTGTTAATATGGTTTACAAAATCGATTGATTTGCAAATATTGAGGAATTTTTGCATCCCTGAAATAAAGCCCACTTGGTCATGATGTATGATCTTTTTAATATGCTGTTGGATTCTGTTTTCTAGAATTTTGTTGAGGGTTTTTGCATCTATGTTCACCTATTCTATATTGGCCTGTAGATTTTTTTTTTTTTTTTTNATTTTTTTATTTTCATTGCAATGGTGAATGGGATTTTTCCTTAATTTCTCTTTCTGTTTTTTCATTGTTAGTATATAGGAATATAAGGGATTTCTGTGTATTAATTTTATATCTTGCAACTTTATTATATTCATTGATTTGCTCCAGTAATTTTCTGGTGGTATCTAATTTAGGGTTTTCTATGTAGAGAATCATGTCATCTACAAACAGTGAGAGTTTTACTTCTTTTCCAATCTGGATTCCTTTTATTTCTTTTTTTCTCTGACTGTTGTGGC
Organism: Neotragus pygmaeus; assembly: GCA_006410875.1. NCBI lineage: Eukaryota > Metazoa > Chordata > Mammalia > Artiodactyla > Bovidae > Neotragus > Neotragus pygmaeus. Next base: position 85,578 of record SJYV01009918.1, read on the forward strand.
TAGGACTTCCAAAACTATGTTGAATAGTAGTGGTGAGAGTGGGCATCCTTCCCTTTTTCCTGATTTTAGAGGATATGCTTTCAATTTTTTTGCCATTGAGGATAATGTTTGCTGTGGGTTTGTCATATATGGCTTTCTATTATGTTGAAGTATGTTCCTTCTATACCTGCTTTCTGGAGAATTTTTATCATAAATGGGTGTTGAATTTTGTTAAAGGCTTTCTTTGCATCTATTGAGATAATCTTGTGGTTTTTATCTTTTAGTTTGTTAATATGGTTTACAAAATCGATTGATTTGCAAATATTGAGGAATTTTTGCATCCCTGAAATAAAGCCCACTTGGTCATGATGTATGATCTTTTTAATATGCTGTTGGATTCTGTTTTCTAGAATTTTGTTGAGGGTTTTTGCATCTATGTTCACCTATTCTATATTGGCCTGTAGATTTTTTTTTTTTTTTTTGGATGTGGCATCTTTGTTTTTGGTATCAGGGTGATGTTGGCCTCATAGAATGAGTTTGGGAGTATTCCTTCCTCTGCAATTTTTTGGAAGAGTTTGAGTAGGACAGGTGTTAGCTCTTCTCTAATATTTCTGTAGAATTCACATGTGAAGCCATCTGGTCCTGGGATTTTGTTTGCTTGAAGATTTCTGATATGGCTTTGATTTCTGTGCTTGTGATTGATTTGTTCAGATTTTCTATTTCTCCCTGGTTCATTTTTGAAAGGTTACATTTTTCTAAGAATTTGTCCATTTCTTCCAAGTTGTCCTTTCTATAGGCATATAATTGCTCATAGTAGTCTCTTATGATCTTGTGTGTTTCTGTATTCTCGGTTGTAATTTCTCCATTTTCATTTCTAATTATTGATTTGATTCCTCTTGCTTTTTAAAACTGATGGGTCTGGCTAATGGTTTGTCTATTTTGTCTATCTTCTCAAAGAACTAACTTTTAGCTTTGTTGATCTTTCTATAGTTCCTTCATTTTTTTTTCATTTATTTCTGCTCTGATTTTTATGATTTATTTTCTTCTACTAAGTTTGGGGGTTGTTTTGTTCTTTTTCTAGTTGCTTTAAGTATAAAATTATGTTGGCTATTTGATGTTTCTCTTGTTTCTTGAGGGGGAATTGTGCTATGAACCTCCCTTTTAGCACTGCTTGTACTGAATCCCATAGGTTTTGTGTGTCATGTTTTCATTATCATTTGTTTCTATGCATATTTTGATTTCCTTTTTTATTTCTTTCATGATCTATTGGTTATTCAGAAGTGTGTTGTTTAGTTTCCATATGTTTGTGTTTTTTATAGATTTTTTCCAAGAGTTGATATCTTACTGCATTGTTATCAAAAAAGATGCTTGGAATGTGCCCTTGAGGAAAAGGTGAAATCTATTGTTTTGGGGTGAAATGCCCTCTAGAAATCAATTAGGTCTAATTGGCCCATTGTATCATTTAAAGCTTGTGTTTCCTTTCTAATTTTCTCTTTGGTTGATTTATCCATAGGCATGCTGCTGCTGCTGCTAAGTCACTTCAGTCGTGTCCGACTCTGTGTGACCCCAAAGATGGCAGCCTACCAGGCTCCCCCATCCCTGGGATTCTCCAGGCAAGAATATGGAAGTAGGTTGCCATTTCCTTCTCCAGTGCATGAAAGTGAAAAGTGAAAGGGAAGTCACTCAGTCGTGTCCGACTCTTCATGACCCCATGGACTGCAGCCTTCCAGGTTCCTCCATCCATGGGATTTTCCAGGCAAGAGT
>SJYV01009918.1:107220-123504 GCA_006410875.1 Neotragus pygmaeus
CATGATGTACTCTGCATATAAGTTAAATAAGCAAGATGACAATATACAGCCTTGATGTACCCCTTTTCCTATTTGGAACCAGTCTGTTGTTCCATGTCCAGTTCTAACTGTTGCTTCCTGGCCTGCATACAGATTTCTCAAGAGGCAGGTTAGGTGATCTGGTATTCCCATCTCTCTCAGAATCTTCCACAGTTGATTGTGATTCACACAGTCAAAGGCTTTGGCATAGTCAATAAAGCAGAAATAGATGTTTTTCTGGAACTCTCTTGCTTTTTCCATGATCCAGCAGATGTTGGCAATTTGATCTCTGGTTCCTCTGCCTTTTCTAAAACCAGCTTGAACATCAGAAAGTTCATGGGTCACGTTTTGCTGAAGCCTGGCTTGGAGAATTTTGAGCATTACTTTACTAGCACCTGAGATGAATGCAATTGTGTGGTAGTTTGAGCATTCTTTGGCATTGCCTTTCTTTGGGATTGGAATGAAAACTGACCTTCTCCAGTCCTGTGGCCACTGCTGAGTTGTCCAAATTTGCTGGCATATTGAGTGCAGCACTTTCACAGTATCATCTTTCAGGATTTGAAATAGCTCAACTGGAACATCATCACTTCCACTAGCTTTTGTTCATAGTGATGCTTTCTAAGGCCCACTTGACTTCACATTTCAGAGTGTACTGTAAAAATAGGAAACTAAAATAAAATGAATTTATTTAAAAATAAGATGTTTAAAAAGGAGAAACTAGATTATAAAAATAAAATTAAAAGAATAAAGAGAAGAAACAACATTTGAACAATATGAAAAAGATGAAAAAGGGAAAAACTATAGAGTGGTAGTAAGAAGAATGTCTTTCTGATTCCTCTACTGACCTCTTCACACATGTGGTTCAGTCAATCTGCCTGCTCAGAAAGTCCTCCAATATTTTAGGAATGTCTCTGGACCTCTTGTGGGCAACGGGTTAGCTCAGGCTCAGATCTTGCCTTACTCTGCTTGTACTTGCTCTCAAAGTTCACAGTTGTTTCCAAAGTCCACAGTTTCAGGCTCACTGCAGGGAATTAATCTGCTCCAACTGAGGCTCAGGATCAATTTCCCCGTATCTCCTTTGCTCATACAACCCCTGGTGCTTCACTTTGGGTTTGGCCCTGCCTCTGTTTGTAGGTCACACTCTGGTAGCAGTTCCCTGCCCTGACGTGAAGGGCCAAAAGTAGCAGCTTATTGAGACTCATTTGCTCAGTCAGGCTGGGGAGAGGGAGAGAGAAGGCAGACACAGTTGGTATGTGTGAGTAGTACCCACTACAACAGAGATCTGTGGGGAGTGTTGCCACAGTCTGAGGTGGGTTGTGTTCTTCCCTAGGGGAGTTGGCACTGGGTTGTGTGTTTTTCAGATGAGCCAGGCTGCTGAGGATCCCAGGAAGGTGTGGGCAGCATCCCATGCCCAATCACAGCTTTGTGGCAGCTGTGATCGCTGGGGCTGAGATCCTAGTGTCCTTGCAGTCAAGTGGCTTGTGTTCCCCTGACTCTGTTTTCACAAACTGCAGTTGTACTTTCTTCTGCCTTTTGCATTCATGCCAGCTTTTTACCTCTAGATTTGCAGACTGAAGCCGGCTTGTCCCACCTAATGAAAGTGAAAGTCGCTCAGTTGTATCCCACTCTCTGCAAACCCGTGGACTACACAGTCCATGGAATTCTCCAGGCCAGAATACTAGAGTGGGTAGCTCTTCCCTTCTCCAGGGGATCTTCTCAACCCAGGGATTGAACCCAGGTCTCCTGCATTGCAGGTGGATTCTTTACCAGCTGAGCCACCACAAAGGTGGACTACTGCATTCTGCCAGAGTGCAGAGTTAGAGCCTTCCAGCTGGCAATGATCTCTTGCCTCCAGGCCTTTCCCTGGACCCCTTCAACTATGTCATACTAGCCTCCCCAGAGTATCTTTGCAGCAGTGAATCCTGGTCTTCTCCCTGGGGTCCCATCTCCGAATTCAGAGCCTCAGCACCCAGCCCCCACTCACCTTAAGGCTGGGAAGTGCTATTCAGCAATAATCTCCAGTGAATTTTCTCCATTTTGCCTACCACATACCTGTTGCTGTGTTTCCCTCTGAAGTTCCAAAGTTCCCCTCTGACTCCACATGTGAGGAGGTTTCCAAGCATGCAGAAATTTTCCTCCTTCATGACTCCCCTCCTCAGAGCATAGGTCTCCATCCTGAAATACTATGTCTCTTTTTTTTAATCTTTATTTTTTGTCCTATATTAATCTGAGAAGATTGGCTTGTCTTTTTGAGAAGTCTGGAGTCTTTTGTCAGCATTCAGAAGATGTGGTGCAGGAGTTGTTCCACAGGCAGTTGAATTTTTGATGTATTTGTAGGGGGGAAGGTGATCTTCCCATCTTATTCCTCCACCATCTTGAAAATCCCCACTCCCCTACCTCTCAGTCTTTAAAGTCTATTTTGTCTGAGTATTTCTACTCCAGCTTTCTTTTGATTTCCATTTGCATGGAATATCTTTTTTCATCCCCCCACTTTCAGTCAGTATGTCTGAAATGTGTCTCTTGTACACAGCAAGAAAAAAAAAAATCCACTCAGTCAGTCTGTTTTGTGGTTGGTCCATTTAGTCCATTTAACTTAAGCTAATAATCAATAAGAATGTTCCTGTTACCATTTTCTTAATTGTTTTAAGTTTGTTTTTGCAGGTCTTTTTCTTCTGTTGTATTTCCCACCTAGAGAAGTTCTTTTAGCAATTGTTGTAAAGCTGGTTTGGTGGTGTTGAATTCTCTTAGCTTTTACTTATCTGTAAAGCTTTTGATTTCTCATTCAAATCTGAATAATATCTTTCCTGGGTAGAGTAATCTTGGTTGTACATTTAAAACTTTTTATTGTTCCTTATTCTTTATTCTACAAAAGCTTCCTCTCTCCTGCTTTGTTTCATAGTTTCTGGACTTTAGGAAAGGAGACTCCCTGCTTCCTGATGTGTCAAAATTTCTTTCACCTAAATTGTCTTCTTTTAAAATCTTTTTCTTTAATATTTTAAAAATAATTTATGGGAGCAAATTATCTTTCTCATTTGTATCTCCTCACTATTCCTTAGATAAAGATATAGAGTGGTATATACTCTATATTCTGAAACTTTTTTTCCCTTTCAGCAAATATTCCAGAGATTATTTCATAAAATGAGGTCTTCCTCATTTCCTTTTATGGTTGTATAGTACTGTGTAAAATTGTGTGCATGTATTACAGTTTACTCAAATTGTTACTTATTGATAGATATTTGAATTATTTCCAGGCTTTTACTGTAATGAGTAACTTTGTTCACTACTACTTTTTAACAGTAAAAACAAGAAAAAGTCACAAGAGACATTAAGATTAAAAAAAAGAGATAAAAATCAATCTATTTGGTGTGTATGCCCAGCAGTGGGATTGCTGGGTCATAAGGCAGTTCAATTTCCAGTTTAAGGAATCGCCACACTGTTCTCCATAGTGGTTGCACTTGTTTGCATTCCCACCAACAGTGTAAGAGGGTTTCCTTTTCTCCACACCCTCTCCAGCATTTATTGCTTATAGACTTTTGGATCACAGCAACCTAGATGTCCATCAGCAGACGAATGGATAAGAAACCTGTGGTACATATACACAATGGAGTATTACTCAGCCATTAAAAAGAATACACTTGAATCCATTCTAATGAGGTGGATGAAACTGGAGCTGATTATACAGAGTGAAGTAAGCCAGAAAGAAAAACACCAATACAGTATACTAACACATATATATGGAATTCAGAAAGATGGTAATGATAACCCTGTATGTGAGACAGTTAAAGAGACACAGATGCATAGAACAGACTTTTGGACTCTGTGGGAGAGGGAGACAGTGGAATGATTTGGGGGAATGGCATTGAAACATGTATACTATCATGTAAGAAACGAAACGCCAGTTTAGGTTCGATACAGGATACAGGATACTGGTGCAATGTATGCTGGGGCTGGTGCAATGGGATGACCCAGAGAGATGATATGGGGACAGAGGTCGGAGGGGGGTTCAGGATTGGGAACTCATGTACACCTGTGGCGGATTCATGTCAATGTATGGCAAAACCAATACAGTATTGTAAAGTAAAATTTACAAAAAAAGAAAGAAAGAAAGCCGAGTGCTGAAGAATTGGTGCTTTTGAACTGTGGTGTTGGAGAAGACTCTTGAGAGTTCCTTGGACTACAAGGAGATCCAACCAGTCCATTCTGAAGGAAATCAGCCCTGGGATTTCTTTGGAAGGAATGATGTTAAAGCTGAAACTCCAGTACTTTGGCCACCTCATGTGAAGAGGTGACTCATTGGAAAGACTCTGATGCTGGGAGGGGTTGGGGGCAGAAGAAGAAGGGGACGACAGAGGATGAGATGGCTGGATGGCATCACGGACTCGATGGACGTGAGTCTGAGTGAACTCCGGGAGTTGGTGATGGACAGGGAGGCCTGGCGTGCTGTGATTCATGGGGATGCAAAGAGTCGGACACGACTGAACGACTAAACCGAACTGAACTGAAGTTGTCATAGAGTACCACATTGAACTCCTTGTGTCACGTTGTTTTTCAATGAAATTTTACTTTGGAATAAAAAAAATCAACCTATTTGATGAAATAAAATTCATACTTTATGGCAAGATAAGACAAATTTAAATACAAAAAATTTCTCTGCCTTTTTGGGCCTCTTCCTCCCCACCCTCTGCCTTTACTGTCTATTCAGTTCAGTTCNGCAGTTGTACTTTCTTCTGCCTTTTGCATTCATGCCAGCTTTTTACCTCTAGATTTGCAGACTGAAGCCGGCTTGTCCCACCTAATGAAAGTGAAAGTCGCTCAGTTGTATCCCACTCTCTGCAAACCCGTGGACTACACAGTCCATGGAATTCTCCAGGCCAGAATACTAGAGTGGGTAGCTCTTCCCTTCTCCAGGGGATCTTCTCAACCCAGGGATTGAACCCAGGTCTCCTGCATTGCAGGTGGATTCTTTACCAGCTGAGCCACCACAAAGGTGGACTACTGCATTCTGCCAGAGTGCAGAGTTAGAGCCTTCCAGCTGGCAATGATCTCTTGCCTCCAGGCCTTTCCCTGGACCCCTTCAACTATGTCATACTAGCCTCCCCAGAGTATCTTTGCAGCAGTGAATCCTGGTCTTCTCCCTGGGGTCCCATCTCCGAATTCAGAGCCTCAGCACCCAGCCCCCACTCACCTTAAGGCTGGGAAGTGCTATTCAGCAATAATCTCCAGTGAATTTTCTCCATTTTGCCTACCACATACCTGTTGCTGTGTTTCCCTCTGAAGTTCCAAAGTTCCCCTCTGACTCCACATGTGAGGAGGTTTCCAAGCATGCAGAAATTTTCCTCCTTCATGACTCCCCTCCTCAGAGCATAGGTCTCCATCCTGAAATACTATGTCTCTTTTTTTTAATCTTTATTTTTTGTCCTATATTAATCTGAGAAGATTGGCTTGTCTTTTTGAGAAGTCTGGAGTCTTTTGTCAGCATTCAGAAGATGTGGTGCAGGAGTTGTTCCACAGGCAGTTGAATTTTTGATGTATTTGTAGGGGGGAAGGTGATCTTCCCATCTTATTCCTCCACCATCTTGAAAATCCCCACTCCCCTACCTCTCAGTCTTTAAAGTCTATTTTGTCTGAGTATTTCTACTCCAGCTTTCTTTTGATTTCCATTTGCATGGAATATCTTTTTTCATCCCCCCACTTTCAGTCAGTATGTCTGAAATGTGTCTCTTGTACACAGCAAGAAAAAAAAAAATCCACTCAGTCAGTCTGTTTTGTGGTTGGTCCATTTAGTCCATTTAACTTAAGCTAATAATCAATAAGAATGTTCCTGTTACCATTTTCTTAATTGTTTTAAGTTTGTTTTTGCAGGTCTTTTTCTTCTGTTGTATTTCCCACCTAGAGAAGTTCTTTTAGCAATTGTTGTAAAGCTGGTTTGGTGGTGTTGAATTCTCTTAGCTTTTACTTATCTGTAAAGCTTTTGATTTCTCATTCAAATCTGAATAATATCTTTCCTGGGTAGAGTAATCTTGGTTGTACATTTAAAACTTTTTATTGTTCCTTATTCTTTATTCTACAAAAGCTTCCTCTCTCCTGCTTTGTTTCATAGTTTCTGGACTTTAGGAAAGGAGACTCCCTGCTTCCTGATGTGTCAAAATTTCTTTCACCTAAATTGTCTTCTTTTAAAATCTTTTTCTTTAATATTTTAAAAATAATTTATGGGAGCAAATTATCTTTCTCATTTGTATCTCCTCACTATTCCTTAGATAAAGATATAGAGTGGTATATACTCTATATTCTGAAACTTTTTTTCCCTTTCAGCAAATATTCCAGAGATTATTTCATAAAATGAGGTCTTCCTCATTTCCTTTTATGGTTGTATAGTACTGTGTAAAATTGTGTGCATGTATTACAGTTTACTCAAATTGTTACTTATTGATAGATATTTGAATTATTTCCAGGCTTTTACTGTAATGAGTAACTTTGTTCACTACTACTTTTTAACAGTAAAAACAAGAAAAAGTCACAAGAGACATTAAGATTAAAAAAAAGAGATAAAAATCAATCTATTTGGTGTGTATGCCCAGCAGTGGGATTGCTGGGTCATAAGGCAGTTCAATTTCCAGTTTAAGGAATCGCCACACTGTTCTCCATAGTGGTTGCACTTGTTTGCATTCCCACCAACAGTGTAAGAGGGTTTCCTTTTCTCCACACCCTCTCCAGCATTTATTGCTTATAGACTTTTGGATCACAGCAACCTAGATGTCCATCAGCAGACGAATGGATAAGAAACCTGTGGTACATATACACAATGGAGTATTACTCAGCCATTAAAAAGAATACACTTGAATCCATTCTAATGAGGTGGATGAAACTGGAGCTGATTATACAGAGTGAAGTAAGCCAGAAAGAAAAACACCAATACAGTATACTAACACATATATATGGAATTCAGAAAGATGGTAATGATAACCCTGTATGTGAGACAGTTAAAGAGACACAGATGCATAGAACAGACTTTTGGACTCTGTGGGAGAGGGAGACAGTGGAATGATTTGGGGGAATGGCATTGAAACATGTATACTATCATGTAAGAAACGAAACGCCAGTTTAGGTTCGATACAGGATACAGGATACTGGTGCAATGTATGCTGGGGCTGGTGCAATGGGATGACCCAGAGAGATGATATGGGGACAGAGGTCGGAGGGGGGTTCAGGATTGGGAACTCATGTACACCTGTGGCGGATTCATGTCAATGTATGGCAAAACCAATACAGTATTGTAAAGTAAAATTTACAAAAAAAGAAAGAAAGAAAGCCGAGTGCTGAAGAATTGGTGCTTTTGAACTGTGGTGTTGGAGAAGACTCTTGAGAGTTCCTTGGACTACAAGGAGATCCAACCAGTCCATTCTGAAGGAAATCAGCCCTGGGATTTCTTTGGAAGGAATGATGTTAAAGCTGAAACTCCAGTACTTTGGCCACCTCATGTGAAGAGGTGACTCATTGGAAAGACTCTGATGCTGGGAGGGGTTGGGGGCAGAAGAAGAAGGGGACGACAGAGGATGAGATGGCTGGATGGCATCACGGACTCGATGGACGTGAGTCTGAGTGAACTCCGGGAGTTGGTGATGGACAGGGAGGCCTGGCGTGCTGTGATTCATGGGGATGCAAAGAGTCGGACACGACTGAACGACTAAACCGAACTGAACTGAAGTTGTCATAGAGTACCACATTGAACTCCTTGTGTCACGTTGTTTTTCAATGAAATTTTACTTTGGAATAAAAAAAATCAACCTATTTGATGAAATAAAATTCATACTTTATGGCAAGATAAGACAAATTTAAATACAAAAAATTTCTCTGCCTTTTTGGGCCTCTTCCTCCCCACCCTCTGCCTTTACTGTCTATTCAGTTCAGTTCCTTCTTAATCTTACAGGGGATCGCAATCACCCACTATTCACTTTGCATGTGCAAATCTGGATTGTATAAACTGTCAACATATAATTTGATGTATAACCCTTTGTCTTAAACATATTATAATGGTGCTTTGATCTCTAATGAGTCCGGCAGTCCTCAGAGTTTTCTGAAAAAATGCCTCGGGTTATAATCAGGTTGGTTGAAGTACAATTTTCTATTTTCTTCCTAGATTGACTACTGATTAATTTTTTGTTGACATATTCAACATGGAAATATATTAGAACTAATATAAATATTTGACAGAATTATTGGATATAAGGTCAACTTACAAAAAAATCAACAGTGAAAAAAAAATTGACATTGATCCTCCAGACCAGTAATAACAAACTTGAAAATAATTAGAATATAAGACTCTGTTGAGAATAGCAATAACAATTGCACAAGAGAATGGGTAATTAAAATAAGTTCGTACAGACTTAAATAGAAGACTTGAACTAGATATTTATGCAGAGATTGATATACCTTTAAAGTGGTATTGAAGTGTTAGAAAAAACTGATGAAATTATGTTAAAAGTACATAAACGTATAAAATATTTCGTGAGGATGTGTGCCTGGTTTAGAACATTATATAAAATGCACTGTCATTAGTGACATTGGTGGTCAGAAATGAAGGCAAAGAGTGAAGAGATAAAATAGACCAAGAGAGGTATTTCTGCCTGGACTGATGATGATAATGTGTTAAGAGTTAGGATTATATCTAACTTAACTCCTCATCTAAGGTCAAACCAAACCAAACATCATAAATAGACATCTCTGCAAATCCACAGGGATGAATCTCATGTTATACTGGGTAAGCGAAGATTACATAAATGGATCATTAGAAATCACATGGCATGTTGAGAAGCTGTATGACAAATTTTCCAAGCATATAGTTACTCTGTTGAAATAAATTCAACAGTTTGCTAAATCAGAGGTCTCTGTGCCTTAACTGAAATGGCAGATGTGGTACCATGAGATCTCGTTTCTTCCTGAGACATGATCATAAGAAACCAACTGAATTTTTCACATTGGATCCAGTTAGCTAAATGTAGTGGTGACTGTCATGTGGTGACTCTCTCTTCCCAGTATTTAAAGTGGAAAGCAACTGTCTGTGATGTTGCGTCTCAGAAATTCAGGATTAGATTATTTCTGCCTGGTGGAATATTCCACACAGATACCACCTCCTGTTGATGAAATTCACATCAGGGCCCCTCTGGGTGATGGTGTTTAGAATGTGCATAGTCCTAAAGAAGACTGAATTTCAATTGGCTTAATTCACTTGACTAAAAATGAACTCTAGGCACTGTGGTCAAAACAAAGGTATCCAAGGGAACTCTGCTCTTTTGACTCAATATATTATTTTTAGAACAAGCTTATTAAGTGATCATCCTGTCCAGTTCTCCGTCTGATGCTTGATACTACCTAGTAAGTTTCCATTAATTAATCATTTAATTATGATCAAACATATTGTCTAGAAATGTCATTAAGCCAGCAACAGGGATTGCATTACCTGTTTCATTTATCAATATACTTATTAACTCCACAAATATTTATTGAACACCAACTATGTGGCAAATATTGGTACAAGGTTGAAAAGACAGACAAGTTTCCTACTCCCTGGGTCTTTCTGTCCAGTTATGGAGAGAAATTTAACATACAGATAAAAAAGACTATGTCACTGAATAATTTGAAAGTAAAACAGTATGGTGTAATAAATAATGGGGCAGGTAGTGAGATGGCTATGGTAAGTAGAGTGAAATGGAAAGACTTTTCTGAAGAGTTAACATTTAAACTAAGGTTTGAATAGCAAGAAGGAATCTGTCATGGAAAGTTTTAGGAGAAAAGCATTAAAGAATGAGGCAATGATTTACTGCAGAAACTCAATGCCAGAATGAGAAAGTCTTGTGTACTGAAGGAAGAAAAAGTCCTTGTTCTGAGGGGCATATATTTGCTAGTCATTTGTTTTTTCCATTTTTGTGACTCCTATTATTTATGCAGATTATTTATTTATATTATTTACCTTAAAATGGATATCTTTTCCTTTTCCTATATGTTTTCAGGTGTTCCTGGTACAATTTAGAAATTAATTCCTTGTTGGTTTTATATATTGCAAACATTTTCTTTGTTGCTTTGTTGAACAGAAATCCTTAATTTTGATATAGCCAAATTTCATCAACTTTTCTCCTTAGAGTTTTTGCTTGTTAGTTCTTGTATCAGAAATCCTTCACTAAATTTATAAAATATTTTCTTAAATTTTTTTCTTATTTGTTTTTTTAATTTATTTTTCAAGTACTTAATGATTTAGAATTTACATTAATAATGTGAAGTATAGATCCCTGTTAATTTTTTTTTTCATATCATAAACCTATTGGGAAGAGAGAAATTTTCTCCTCTACCCTTTTTGAGTTCTTGTGGTGGGACTAATAATAAAATTGACACAAGACAGATTAATAGGAGAAAAACAAACAGGTTTTAATTTATGTGCATACGATACCACAGAAATGGGACACAAGAAGTGGCCAAAGCAAGCAGCTTTTACTCTTTTTAGACAAAGCAATAATACATTTGTGAGGAATTGACAGGACAAAGAAACAGGTTTGGGGGGTCCAATCAGTGAACAATCAAAACAGAGTTTGTGCTTGGAATAGTAAATAACAGAAATGACAAGCTCGTTTATATAGATTTCTTGGCCTTAATTCCCTATCTTTGGTGATTAAGGTGTCCTTTTACTTTCAGATGCTGGGAGTGCACCTTTTCCATGAAAGATTTATTTCCTGCTTTTAGGAAAACAAGAGAGGAGGGTCAGAGTGTCCCTCTTGTGTTAACCATTTAAAGTAAGTTTAATTCAAAGTAATCAATATGCCATTGAGGCACATTTAGGACAGCCTACTGTGGACTGCAACAAGCTACTCTTCAACATCACCTGTCCCTTTTATTTGGTGATACCACTGTTATTCTAAACCAAGATCTGGGCATTAGGGATACTCAGTGTTACTGACATGTTTTAGAAATCATTAGTTTATGCTTATAACAATTCAGCCACACAGGATCTTCTTTCTTTCCCCTATGCTGTAATTGTAACTCTTTTCTTACACAGTGAGAACTCTGGCTTTCTCAAACATAATAACATTTACTTGCTTACTTAATTCTACAATAAATATAATGTTAGATAGGTAGAATAGGAAATACGAATCCAAAATGGCAGTGGCTAAAAGACAAGGAAGGGAAAAGCCCGCGAAAATAGAACAAAGGAAAGGCAAAGGAAGGTCTGAGGACCGGACTGAAACCCTCAGGTAGAAAAACAGCACTCCTGGCTAAGCGCAATTTGCATAGGGCAGGCCCAGGGGGAGGAAAAAAAACATACAAAAGGAGGAGCCAAAGCGCTTTCTCTCTCTCTCTCCCCCGCGTTTGTGTGCACTTTCTGTCTTTCTCTCTCTCTCACATGCTGGCGCACTCCTCCATTCTCTTCTCTTCCTGTCTTTGGGTTGACATGTCCTAATGCTTCGAGGATGGAGTCTTCTGCTATCTTCTAAATAAAATATAGCTGTAACACTGATTTGTCTAAGAGCTATAACACAGTTTGTCCAAGACTCGAAAGCTGTGACCCGCCAAGGGCTTTAATGTCCATCACTCCAAATCTTTGTTGGGACAAGACAGAACTAAGGAGAATATACTTGCCTGACATGTAAGATCCAGAATTGTTGCGTCCATACCCCAATGAAAAACAAACTTACTAAAAAGAGATTTTGAAATCTGACATTTATTTTAGTTGCAACTGAGTTCATTTTTTTCTGTTTACATCGGGTTTTAGTTCTCTCCCAACTCTTGATTTAATTTCATTATTTGAAAATGTAAGAGAGTAACACACTTCCAAAAGTCAAAACTATACTGAGAGAAGTACCACTTTCCTTCCTATGCATTCCTCCTCTCTGCTCTCCACACTTAGTATGTCCCCAACTTACAACATACCCATTTAAGATTTTTGATAGGGTGAAATTGGTATGCATTCAGTAGAAATTGTACTTCAAATTTTGAATTTTGATCTTTTTCCAGTCAGTGATATGCAGCTTGAACTCATGATTCTGGGTAGTGACAGTGAACTGGAGTTTGCAGTCAGCCCTGTGATCTCAAGGGAAAGCAGCTGGCACATTTACAACTACTGTTTTCCACTTTCAATGCAGAATTAAATAAATTACACAATATTCAACACTTTATTGTAAAATAAGCTTCATTTTAGATGATTTTGCCCAACTGTAGGTTAATGTCAAGGCTAAGCTTTGTTGTGTTGTAAGTTATGTGTATTAACTGCAATTTATTATGGGTTTATTGAGACGTAACCCTACTGTAAATCAAGGAAGATCTGTAATCAATTTCATTGTTTTTTGGTTATCTTTCCTGTGGGTTTTTTTTTTTTTTTTGCAAAAGAATGCTTTTTTACCTCCCCTCTTCTAACACAAAAATTAGCATGCTATGTGTACTCTTTAGTGCTTTTCTTTTCCCACTTAATTTTATTTCCCGGAAATCATTCCTTTACTGTATGTATTATATTTACTGTGTTTCTTATCTATTTGAAAACATTTCTTTTGGTATTTAGGAAAGCTTGTATCAATAGTCGGAATAGTTATCTTTGTTTCTTTTTAAAATTGAGATATAATTTACATATAAAGTATTAGTTTCAGGTGTACATAATAATGATTCAACATTTGTAAATACTGTGAAATGATCACCATAATAAGTCTAGGTGACATTCATCACCACACAGTTACAATTTTTTTCTTGTGATGAAAACTTTTAACATTTCCTCCTTAAGAAACTTTAAAATATCCAGAAGAGTATTATTAACAACTTAATTGGTGGCACTAGTGTAAAGAATATGCCTGCCAAAGTAGGAGATGCAGGAGACTCAGGTTTGATCCCTGGGTCAGAAAGATCCACTGAAGAAGGGAATGACAACCTACTCCAGCTTTCTTGCCTGGAAAATTCCATAGACAGAGGAGCCTGGTGGGCTACAATCCATGGGTTGCAAAGAGTCAGACATGACTAAGCACACACACACACACACACACACACACACACACACACACTTTATAACTAGAGTCACCATGATGTATATTATAGCCCCAAGACTTATTTATTTATATAACTGGAAGTTTGTAAATTCTGACCTGCTTCACCCAATTTTGCCCACCTTTCATCCCCTACCTCTGGTAACCACCAGTCTGTTCTTCTGTATTATGAGTTTGTTTGTTTTATTCAGATTCCACATGTAAGAGAGATAATATTTGTCTTTCTCTGTCTTTCATTTAATATATTGCCATTACAGTCCATCAATATTGTCACAAACGGCCACATTTCTTCCCCTTTATGACTGAGTAGTATTCCATTGTATATATCAGTATGTACCATATCTTCTCTTCTGTATCCATTCATTTGTTGGTGGACACGAGTTGTTTCCATGTTTTGACTATTGCAAATTTTATCCACATAATATTTTTCTACATGTTTATTAACCCTTGTTTAATTCTTAGTTCTACAATGAAATATATTAAATACTCATTATCAGTCTTTTTGCTGATGTTTTCTTAGTTCTTTTTTGGTTGAAACTTCTTCCTAGTATTACTTTGGAAGTGTTTGTGTGCATTTGAAGAGCAGCTTGATTATGTATAAAACCCTTGGTTCTGCCAGTCTTCCCATTCAACCCAACTGGAATCTTAACGGATTCATTCAGTTTCCCACAAGACTGAAGATTTGCGACCACCCTGATTGCAAATATTCTGTCCCATCATTAAACCTGTGTCAGATCACAAGTTCTCCTTTTGTGGTCAACTTCTGGTCACTAAACTGCTAAGCTTAGTTTCTGATACAAGAATTAGTGATAGTAAAGTTTCATGACAAGGCTTGAGATCTAGAGAGAGAAGCAGAGTGGCCAGACCCCATCACCACATAAACCTGTGTGGAAGCTTAATTTAGACAGGGTTCCCAGAATATAAATAGATAAGACACAAATGCCTCTGGGGAATGCCTCCAGGGATAGAGCTACTATGAAAAGAAGAAAAGCATTCATAGTTTAAAAAAAGCTTCAGGACTTATTTCCCTTGAGATAGCTGACAGTGCTTTTCCAGAATCTACTTAAACAAAAGGTTACTTATTTATAATCTCTTTAAAGCCTTTGAGATTTTGAAGGAGGCTTGAGTATCAAGGCTGGAAGGGCTCTTAGAAATAATTTAATGTATCTTTTCTTCCTTTAACATATGAGAAAACTGGAAATGTTGTATGGAGTGGAAGAAGTATTTGAAGCTTACATGTGAGATTTCAGGCTTATTACAATGCTTTGAAAAATAAATCTGTTGCAGAAATGAATAAAGAATTATAAAATATCTTTTAAGTTTTGGATTCAGATTTTTAAAAATTTTTAAGAAGAAAAAGCACAGTGAAATTGAAGATGCTATGTTACCTTCTCTGATCTTATTCCTGTTCTTTCCTAGTGGAAACCAGTATTATGAATTTGGTATTCATTCCATCCATACTTTCATACTTTGCTTATACAAACATATCAAATATTATGAAATTATTTTAACTTATCAAAATGTAAGCATAGTACATAATATTCAGAAATTTGCTTTTTAAAAAATTTGAGTGAACCTCCTTATACATACCTCTGTGAGTATAGAAGTAAACCCTCATTATTCCAATGTTCCTGTGGCTATTGGGGAATGAGTCATTCAGCACAAATGTTCTTGTAGTTGGGACACACTGTGATAATTAGCAGTGATCAGTCCATATCAGGTGTCAGGACACTCTTGCCTTCTGGAAGGAGTTTTGGATAAGGAGTCAAGACTACTGCTGGCTCTGTTCCTGACAGTGTGACTTTTGAAGAGGAATTGAGGTGTGATGGAATGAGCAATGGATATGATACCAGGCTTGGCTTCCAGCTGTACCACTAATTCCACTTGAGCCTCAGTTTCCTCATATGTTAAAAAAAAATGATGTTGCTTCACAATGCTATTGGACTCAAACTGGATAGAGGTGAGATAATAACAGAATTGTTGCTATTAAAATTTAAATATCAATAACCTCAGATATGCAGATGACACCACCTTCTTTGAAGAAAGCAAAGAACTAAAGAACCTCTTGATGAAGGTTAAAGAGGAGAGTGAAAAAGCTGGTTTAAAACTCAGCATTCAAAAAATGAAGATCATGGCATCTGGTCCCATCACTTCATGGCAAATAGATGGGGAAACAATGGAAAAAGTGACAGACTTTATTTTCTTGGGCTCTAAAATCACTGTGGAGGGTGACAACAGCCATGAAATGATTAAAAGATGCTTGCTCCTTGGAAGAAAGCTATGACCAACCTAGACAACATGTTAAAAAGCAGAGACATCACTTTGCCAACAAAAGTCTGCCTAGTCAAAGCTATGGTTTTTCCAGTAGTTATGTACAGATGTGAGAGTTAGACCATAAAGAAGGCTGAGCACTGAAGAATTGATGCTTTTGAACTGTGATGTTGGAGAGGACTCTTCAAAGTCCCTTGGACAGTGAGGAGATCAAACCAGTCAATCCTAAAGGAAATAACTCTGAGTATTTACTGGAAGGACTGATGCTGAAGTTGAAGCTCCAATACTTTGGCCACCTGATGTGAAGAGCCGACTCATTTGAAAAGACCCTGATGCTGGGAAAGATTGAGGGTAGGAGGAGCAGGGGACAATAGAGAATGAGATGGTTGGATGGCATCATCGACTCAACAGACAAGAGTTTGAGCAAACTCTGGGAGATAGTGAAGAACACAGAAGCCTGGCATTCTGCAGATCATGGGGTCGCAAAGAGTCGGACATGACTGAGCGACTGAACAACAACGAAGTTCTCAGTTCTTATAATTGTAGAATAAGAGGGATAAAACTCAGTATTGAAAGCCCTTTTGACTCTAAAATTGCTTGTGATTCTGTGACTGGGGATAAGTCAGATCCCCCAGATGAGAAGGGTGGGAATCACCCTTGAATCCCCACCAGGGGTCCGCCATTGGAAGAAAATGTAGTACAAGGCAAATTTCCTTTCTCCCCTCATCACTTCTTCCATTCCTCTCTTCTTCTCTTTCATCTGTTTCTTCCTTACTTTCTTATTTTTCTGTTCTTTTGTCCTTCCATTCCCCAAATTTGCTATACTTCTTGAAGCACTCATTTCCACCTCTCTTAGCTAACTTCAATCTATTCTTCAAATATTCTTTGCTTTCCTGGGAAGCTTTCTTTTGTAGGCTTTCCAGGTCTCTCAAATTTTGATCATGGTGCCCTTCCCATGTTCTCCAATAATGCACTCATGACC
>SJYV01009921.1:0-17910 GCA_006410875.1 Neotragus pygmaeus
AGGTGGTCTGGTATTCCCATCTCTTTCAGAATTTTCCACAGTTTATTGTGATCCACACAGTCAAAGGCTTTGGCATAGTCAATAAAGCAGAAATAGATGTTTGTCTGGAGCTCTCTTGCTTTTTCCATGATCCAGCAGATGTTGGCAATTTGATCTCTGGTTCCTCTGCCTTTTCTAAAACCAGCTTGAACATCTGGAAGTTCATAGTTCATGTACTGCTGAAGCCTGGCTTGGAGAATTTTGAACATTACTTTACTAGAGTGTGAGATGAGTGCAATTGTGTGGTAGTTTGAGCATTCTTTGGTATTGTCTTACTTTAGCCAAAGATAAATATTTATATCTATCTTTTAAGACATTTATATTTATATATATATTATTTTCATGAATTTGAGAATCACTGGGAAGTTTATATAAGAATTTAAGTGGTTGAGTGCATCTCATAGCATTGTGTGGGAAGCTTATACCATAGTAAGAATCAATATTAAATGATTCCTAAACATCATTCAATATTATTAAATATATTTATAATTATATTTATTGAATATAATTAAATATATTGCATTTCATATTTACTATAATTTAATTGCATACATGATTATTATATACAAATCAGGAATAATATTTTAAAAAGGCAATTTTTTTAAAAATAGCAAAAACAGAAATCGATAGAGGCCAGAAAGTTTGGGATAAAGAAAGGAAATTTATAGAAAGAAATGTAGAACTCAAGAGAATAAAGATAATTTAATTGCAGTATTATAGTAAATCAAACTATGTGGGCCAATCCACTCCCCACAGTGTGTTTTAATTGGAATCATGTTAAAAAGTGTACTTTGGAGAGATTAGATGTCTTAAAGACATGTAGGTTTCTTACTGATGAACAAAAATGTTTCTGATTTTAGTGAATACTCTTTCAACTTATAAGATTTTATGCATCTTTAAATTTCTGGATGAAGTATATTTAATGTAATTTATTTTTTTAATTGTGTTATATTTCAGTAGCATACCTACATATTTGAAACTTATATAATAATTTAACCCTCCTTTCCATGCAGAAATAAGCAATAGATTTTAATAACTTACTATGTTAGCATAATTTTATGTTCTTCATATTTATTTTTTAAATAAGGATAGAATTTACAATGTTAAATGTGTATTCTAAAAAAGCTTCATGATATATGGAAGATAAAGCTGAGAAATCATTTAAGGATGCTCCTCCAGGGACTTCCTTGGCGGCCCAGTGGTTACAAATCTGAACTTGACCTGGAAAAGGTGTGGGTTCAATCCCTGGTTGGTGCAATGAGGCCAATAAACAAATAGACTGTAAAATGTTTGCTTGCTCAAAAAAAAGTCATGCTCCTCCAAAAATCCTGGGATAACACTATGAGTATTTGAGTTACCTATTTAATTAAGAACGCATGCCTAGTTTCACAAGTATTTTCTGCCTTTAACTTTTTACATAAACTTTGCTTTTATGTGTGTGAATCTTGTCTGAAATTAACAACCAATTTCACCACTTAGTTCCACCATCTAAGAAATCTGGAAGAACTGAAGTTGTTGCAAGTTTATTCACCTAATACAGGAATATTTGAGCTGATAGTCTGACATCTTGAAAGGAGAAAGAGTTTTTTTTTTTTTTTTTTTTTTAGACTCTTTTTGAAAAATTCTAAGAAGGATGTATATCAGGCCAGATTTTGTGAAAAGGATACTTCAACTCACAGGTTTATCACTAGATGAGACAATTGATGAGTCTAAGGGAATAGAGTGGTGTGACTGTACTCCAACCAGAAAAAGGCAAACATTGTTTGAATGTCATCTGCTGCTGCTGCTGCTGCTGCTGCTGCTAAGTCGCTTCAGTTGTGTCTGACTCTGTGCGACCCCGTAGATGGCAGCCCACCAGGCTCTGCCGTCCCTGGGATTCTCCAGGCAAGAACACTGAGTGAGTTGCCATTTCCTTCTCCATTGCATGAAAGTGAAAGTGAAGTCACTCAGTCGTGTCTGACTCTTCGTGACCCCATGGACTGCAGCCTACCAGGCTCCTCCCTCCATGGGATTTTCCAGGCAAGAATACTGGAGTGGGTTGCCATTGTCTTCTTGAATGTCATCTAGAAAGAGTAAAACGACAGATATAGGCTGAGAAGCCTATATACAAGTAACTAAACTGAGTTTTTGGTAAAAAGCAAACAGTCTTTGAATCCTCAAGTTACCAACATGTATTACAAAGGAATGCTTCTGAGGAAGTCTGTGGTTAGACTTTAAAATCATTTTTTTTTTCAAAAATTTTAAGTCATTTAAAAATTCTCATTTCTCAAAGAATATATGTGAATGTCCTGGAATGGTGATGAAACCAAGAAAGAATGAAATAAGATTCATTTTCCTGTAATGCCTTTCACTCAGAGAATTTTGTGTAAGCAGAATTTAAAATGATTTAACAGATAAATTATTTAAAATATTTTAAAACTCTTATTTCACATAATAAGGTTGAAAAACCTTAAGTGTAAATTGTATTGCCACAAAGTAAACACACCAGAGTACCACCAAGATTAATGGAATAATATCAGAAAGATCACTTTATTTCTCTTTCCAAGTACACTAACCCAATCTTTCTCCTCAAAGGAAATCAATAGTCCTACAACCTTTACTCAATTTTGCATGGCTTAAATCTTTATGTAAAAGTGTTGAATCACTACATGTTATTTTATGTCTATCATTTCAAAATATTTTGAGTTTTACTCCTTAGGTAGTAATAGTATTTTATTTTCTTATTATGATACATATTATATTGCATAAATAATCCACAATTTATATTCTACTGTTGATGAACAATTGTCCATCAACAGTAGAATATAAATGGGGTTGCAAAGAGTCTGACACAACTGAGTGACTGTACTGAACTGAACTGAATCCTACTCTGAAATTGTTTACATCTTTTGTATATAGATATAGACATGTGAAGTGAAATTGCTCAGTAGTGTCCAACTCTTTGTGACCCCATGGACTGGAGCCTACCAGGCTCCTTAATGGAATTTTCTATGCAAAAATACTGGAGTGGGTTGTCATTTCCTTCTCCAGATATAGACATAGATACCCATCAAAGTGTGATATTTCCTAGTTATATATTGTGCATATTTTTCCCTTTGGTAGATGCCACCAAAGAGTTTTACAAAATGGACATACTATTTTAATTTATTCTACCAGTAGGGAATCAGAATTTGAACTGTTTCATATAGTAGGAAATGGCTGTTGCTGCTAAGTCGCTTCAGCCGTGTCCAACTCTGTGCGATCCCATAGGCGGCAGCCCACCAGGCTCCCCCGTCCCTGGGATTCTCCAGGCAAGAACACTGGAGTCGGTTGCCATTTACTTCACTTCAATATTATTGCCAGGAAAATTCTATGGACAGAGGAGACTGGGAGGCTATAAATCCATGGGATTGCAAAGAGTCAGAAACGACAGAGAGACTAAGTGCACACGCAAATTTTTGCTAACACTCTGTACACTTTGTATTATGAATTTTTAAAGAAATAAACTCTTCTATGGGCATAAAAGGGTATCACATTGTGGTTCAATTTGCATCTCTATGGTGAGCAATGAGTTTAAATGTATTAATATTTTCATATTTTTTAACATTTTGATATACTCTTTTGTAGTGTGCTGACTAAGGTCTATTGGCACATTTCTCTTTCATATTGTCTGTCTTTTTATTATTGAGGCTTAGATATTATTTATAAAATATAAATATAAGTTGCCAGTTCTTTTTTAAATATTC
The DNA here is from genome assembly GCA_006410875.1 of Neotragus pygmaeus. NCBI lineage: Eukaryota > Metazoa > Chordata > Mammalia > Artiodactyla > Bovidae > Neotragus > Neotragus pygmaeus. The sequence goes on from SJYV01009921.1 coordinate 3,765, forward strand.
TGTCCTATTTTATGACATTGTTTTTACTCTAAATGGTATGCAATGTTTCCTAATCTTAATGTAGTTCAATTCAAGAATCCTTTCCTTTAATGTTGGTAAATTTTGTGTCCTGCTTTCAAAAAAAAAAAAAAAAAAAACCAGACAAACAAACAAAACCCACCAAAACAGTCCCTATCCCAAAGTTATAAATATATATTACCGGGTGTTTCTCTGTAATACTTTTTTAACTTTCAAGTTCACCATTATCATACATTTTAAATTTACTTTTGTGTATTATATGTAATCAATAGGATCAGTTCAGTTGCTCAGTCATGTCCGACTTTTTGCGATCTCATGGACTATAGCAGTCCAGGCTTCCCTGTTCATCACTAACTCCCGGAGCTTGCTCAAACTCACATCCATTGAGTCAGTGATGCCATCCAACCATCTCATCTTCTGTCATCCCCTTCCCCTCCTGCCTTCATTTTTTTCCCAGCATCAGGGTCCTTTCCAACGTGTCAGTTCTTTGCATCAGGTGGCTGAAGTATTGGAGTTTCAGCTCCAGCATCAGTCCATTCAATGAATATTCAGGACTGATTTGCGTTAGGATTGACTGGTTTGATCTCCTCACAGTTCAAGGGACTCTCAAGAGTCTTCTCCAACACCAAGTTCAAAACCATCTATTCTTCAGCATATACATTATACATGATGTATATAGTATACATTATACATAATCAATAGTTTTGAAAATATCTTCTTTTCCCAGTGAGTTTTATAGGCATCTTTGTAGTAAGTTAAGTGATTATGTGTGCTCTGAAACTCCAGTACTTTGGCCACCTCATGGGAAGAATTGATTCATTGGAAAAGACTCTGATGCTGGGAGGGATTGGGGGCAGGAGGAGAAGGGGACGACCGAGGATGAGACGGCTGGATGGCATCACGGACTTGATGGACATGAGTCTGAGTGAACTCCGAGAGATGGTGATGAACAGGGAGGCCTGGCGTGCTGCAGTTCATGGGATTGCAAAGAGTTGGACACGACTGAGCGACTGAACTGAACTGAAGACTATTTCCGGACTCTATTCTGTTGTATTTGTCTAGCTTTGCACTAACATACAAAGGTCTATACCAAATCACTTTCAGTTAATCTTGATATCTGCGTCTAAGTTCTCCAACTTTATATTGTGTTTCATCTGGTATTTTGTTTCCTTCCCTTTTGCATTTTGTACCAATATTTTTTAAAAAAAAATTATTTTTACTTTATTTTGCTTTACAATACTGTATTGGTTTTGCCATACAATGACATGAATCAGCCACTGGTGTACATGAGTTCCCAATCCTGATCCCCCCTTCCACCTCCCACCCCATATCATCTCTCTGGATCATCCCTGTGCACCAGCCCCAAGCATCCTGTATCCTGTATCAAACATAGCCTGGCGATTCGTTTCTTACATGATGGTATACATGTTTCAATGCCATTCTCCCAAGTCATCCCATCCTCTCCCTCTCCCACAGAGTCCAAAAGTCCATTCTATACATCTGTGTCTCTTTTGCTGTACCAACATTTTTAAGCAGTTTCTGATTAGCTGGAGCTTGTGCAGCTTCTAAAGAGAATGTCTACATCTGTAGAGAATGTAGTAGTTTTTGAAATAACCTAGCTCAAGAACCACTAAAATGGCATGAACTCTGAGGGAGCTCCAAAGAACAGTAAGCACACCACACCACCACAGACATGCCTGTGAAATATGGAGTTGATACCTAAATACATCTAGTGTAGTCTCAGAGATGCCGTTCCTGCTAATGGTACCCATTTTCATGTGAGAACAAGAAAATTTCATTTCTTCCCCAAAAAGAAAAATACAAGTCTAGTTTTTCAAACGAGAATTAATGTTAGAAAGTCTAGTGTAGTCCCTTGTGCTGCAATGTGAAGATCATGGATGTATTTCACAACTTTAAAGCAAAAAACTTTAGAAGACTTTGGGGAACTTTTAGGATGGACTGTATCTTATATGATATAGAAGTTTCATGCATTGTAAAAGGTGTGATAATGGCATGGTGGTTTTTTTTTTTTTTGATAAATTATTTTTTAAAATAAATTTAAAAATAATTTTTTTAATTTTAATTATTTTATTTTTTGTCTTTGCTATTTTTTATGCTTTTTTCAAATTTGTTTTTGATTGGAGGATAATTGCTTTACAATGTTGTGTTGATTTCTGCTCTACAACAATGTGAATCAGCCATAAGTATACATGTGTCTCCTCCCTCTGANTAAATTTAAAAATATTTTTTTTAATTTTAATTATTTTATTTTTTGTCTTTGCTATTTTTTATGCTTTTTTCAAATTTGTTTTTGATTGGAGGATAATTGCTTTACAATGTTGTGTTGATTTCTGCTCTACAACAATGTGAATCAGCCATAAGTATACATGTGTCTCCTCCCTCTGAAGCTTCCCTCCCTCTCACACCCCCAGCCTACCCCTCTAGGTCATCACAGAGCACTATGCTGAGCTCCCTGTGTTTTACAGCAGCTTTCTACTTCTTATCTGGTATACATAGATTCTGAAGTATTTATGATTAAAATATGCTTTCTGATTGTTGCTTTATATAAGTGAAAGAAAGTGAAAATTACTCAGTTGTTTCCGACTGTTTGCAACCCCATGGACTACACAGTCTATGGAATTCTCCAGGTCAGCATATTGGAGCAGGTAACCTTTGTGTTCTCCAGGGGATCTTCCCAACCTAGAGATTGAGCCCAGGTCCCCCAATTTGCAGGCAAATTCTTTACCAGTTGAGCCACCAGGGAAGCCCATTGCTTTATACAATGAATGACAAATGCACAGAAATATAAATATTGGGAGGAGATGCAGGAAACAATATTGACAAAAATGTTGATTTTTTTTTTTTTAAGCTGGTGATAGGTATCTGGGGATTCAGTATCTTAATCTATTTACTTTTATATATTTGTGAAAATTTCCATTACTGAGTTAAAAATAAATGCATATGTTATTCAATGTGAAAGAAAAATATTAATGAGCACACATATACAAACTTACACTTACCCCTTAATTTAAATATGTAAAACACCTTGTTAACAGACATAGTTCAGTTCAGTTCAGTCACTCAGTCATGTCTGACTCTGCAACACCATGCACTGCAACATGGATTGCAAAGGCATAAAAATCATCTAATTGAATTGATGAGTTTTATAGCAATAAGAAAATTTGTGTTTATATGTATATGTTTATATGAAACACATCTAATATAAGAAGCTAATTTATTAATTTCACTAGACAACCTTATAGAAAATAACAAAATAAAAATAGTTTTATTAAAACAAATATTTCACATAGTTTTGTTCAAATGTCTTCTTTCTGTTGTGTTTTTTCCAGAAATATTTAGCTCATACAATGTCATACTATAAATATTTTGAAATATTCAGTATGGACTTTGCAATGCAGGAGATGCAGGCAGGCTCAAGTTCAATCTCTGGACTGGGAAGAACCCCTAGAGGAGGGCATGGCAACCCACTTCAGTATTCTTGCCAGGAAAATCCCAAGGACAGAGGAGCATGGAAGATTAAGGCTTATGGAGTCACAAGGAGTCAGATACTACTGAAGCAACTGAGGCAATGTACACATGCACTTTGATGTTGCTATTATCAAAAACAAAGTTCCTATAACTTTTAATACCACTTTTATCCCAAGAATTACTTCTCACCAATTACTTATTTCATGGTGAAGTACTCTTCATTATCATCATTATGGTTATGGCTTAATTTTTCTATGATGAAAACATTTCATTCCACCAATTTTCTTTGTTTTTCACTATGGAAGTGATTTTATTTTATTTTTTTATTATTGCACTATTAATAATAATTTCTTGAATATAAACAGGAAAAAAGTTCCCTTTCAAATAATTTGTAATAATAAAAGTTAGGTTTAAAATGGACTTGATACTGATATTTTATAACTATCCACCCCTGGTGGCTCAGGTGGTAAAGAATTTGCCTTCAGTGTGGGAAACCTGGGTTTAATCCCTCCGTTGGGAAGATCCTCTAGAGAAGCAAATGGCTACCTACTCCATATTCTTGCTTGGAGAATCTCATGGACAGAGGAGGCTGAAGGGCTACATTCCATGGGTTGCAGAGTCAGACATGACTGAGTGATTAAACATGCACACACTGCAGGCATCCTCACTACTAATATTCAGAAATGAAATAAAAACACAGGGGATGGAAGACAAATGGGAAGAAGTGCTATTTTATTAATGCCTGGGAAACATTCTAATAGATTTTGATGGAACTCATAGCTCAGTTCAAAATGTAAAACGACGACCTTCAGCAGTTTTTAATTTGAAATTTAGACTGCCAACTCTAAATCAGGTTGACATAAAGTAAGCAATAACTCCCACACAGAGATGCTAGAGAGAGTAATAAACTACTAGAACCTTCCTCAGAGTGGCAAATCTTGGTAGCAGATGGTAGGAGCAACCAAGTATATTACATGTGCATAGGAAGTGGTGAGAGAGTCAATTCCTAGGCAGATTGATAAGAAGTCCAGGGTTCCTGAAAAGGAGAGAGGGGTCTGGGGCTCTGGAGGATGAGATAGGGATCTACCATTTTCAAGGAGGAAAAAAGGACCAACGTTCTTTGTTTTTTCCTACATATCTTAGTCTTAGTCACATACTTTTTTTTTCCTTTAAGCCCAAAGCTGATGATTGCACAACAAAAAGCTCACCTTTAACTCTACTAAGGATATGGCAACCCATTCCAATATTCTTGCCTAGAGAATCCCAGGGACAGAGGAGCCTGTGGGCTGCCGTCTATGGGGTCACACAGAGTCGGACTGATGCAACTTAGCAGCAGCAGTAGCAGCAGCAAGGATTATATAACAACAATGTATCCTGCTTGAGGTCATATTTCTCATTCTTGATAACCTTTTGACTAATCTTGTTATCTTAAAATGTATATTATAGGAGTGGATCTGATAACATCTTTCTATTGTTAGTTCTAAACCTGTCATCTTAAAGTGTAAATTGTGGAAGTCGGTCTAGTAAGACCTTTACAACCTTGAGACAGTCTTTTGATTTACTGTAACAACCAACTGAAAAATTATATAGCTCCCTTGCTAAGACTAATGAGGGTGCACTCTCTGCCCCCTCCTGATGTCTATGTCAGAAGCTTTTTCTGTTGCTTTTCACTGGAATAAAACTTCTGCCATACCAGAGCCCTGAGTGATTAAGCCTGCCTGGTCTCTGGTCCTGAAGCTCAACTTTCTTTTGGAGAGCATGAATCCGACGTAGTTCACTGTAAGCTATCAGTAACATGAAAGAGTCTAGAGAGTAGATTCTACCTTTAACACACAATTAACCCAGACACTTATTAAAAAGACTGCCAATGAAATGCAAATATGCTGTCTCTTCAGTAATTTTAAATGTATAATCTATACAATACCCTAGATTGCATATTCATGCCAATGGAGCTAATTATCACCTGACTACTATTGCCTACCTCTACATAAATCACAGCTGTATGCTACATGACTCTCTTGAATCCTAGATGTTATCTTGATTAATAACTCAAAATTCATCACACTATCTTTCCAAAAGACTTTTCTTTCACGTGCATATCTATCAACAACAGCAAATCAATAATTCATTGAGTGCCTGTGAGACCCAAGCACTGTTCTAGAAACTTAAAATAATCCTTAAAAAAAAAAAAAAAGCAGCAACAACTAAAAACAAGTAAACATCAAATATTTTTGCCCTCATGTAGCTTATGTTCTTGTAGGGGGAGATAGAGAAAAATGATCATTTGAGCTTAGAACTGAATGAAGCAATAGAGGGAAGTCATTGGTATATCTGGTGAAAGGCATACAGGGTAAAGCATGACCACAATAGCAGAGCCAACTAGCATGACTGGAACAGTCTGAAATAGTGAAAGAAGACAATGGCACCCTACTCCAGTACTTTTGCCTGGAAAATCCCATGGATGGAGGAGCGTGGTAGGCTGCAGTCCATGGGGTCACGAAGAGTGGGACACGACTGAGCGACTTCACTTTCACAACCCACTCCAGTATTCTTGCCTGGAGAATCCCAGGGAACAGGAGCCTGGTGTGCTGCCATCTATGGGGTCACACAGAGTTGGACACGACTGAAGCGACAGCAGCAGCAGCATTCTCCCTAGCTGGAAATAAGTTTTGCAATATGAGTAATCTCTAGTCAATTACCTTACCCTTTTGGTTCACCTTTCTAAATATTTGTTACACATTTCCTCTCTCTCACATCTCTACTGACATTATTCTGTATAAATCCCATCATCTTTTGGTTGAACTACTATAGTTGACTTCCCTGATGGCTCAGAGCTTAAAGCGTCTGCCCACAATGCAAGAGACCCAGGTTCAATCCCTGGGTCCGATCGATAGGTCAAGAAGATCCCCTGAAGAAGGAAATGGCAACCCACTCCACTCCTCTTGCCTGGAGAATTCCATGGACAGAGGAGCTTGGCGGACTATGGTCTATAGGGTCGCAAAGAGTCGGACACGACTTCACTTTCACTTTCACTACAATCGCACACTTATATTACTCAAGCTTTGGTGTAGTGATGTCTTCCATGGAAAACTTGCTAGAACTCTTTAAATGTGGAAATTTGAGTAAAACCTTCTAACTTCCATGGTTCTAGTCTTATTCCCCTAATTTGATATATCAGATGCAGCTAAAAATTCCTTCAAACAGTCAGTCTGACTTGTAGTTATGTCACTCCTGAGAAAGGTCTTCAAATGTACATAAAATTGCTTCCCCTCCCTCTTGTAGCCCTCTTCTGTCCTTTCAAGCTGTTCCACACCACCTTCTGCCAATCTTCTCTTTCTATATTTGTCTTCCTTGCCCTCTTCTCTTTCTTAATCTCAAGCATTCTTTTACATCATTCTCTCTGTTGAATGTCTCCTTTGTGTTATATTTTATTCATCTTTTGGGGCACTAGTTAGGAGGCCACTTACTGAAAATAGTTCCTCTGCTTTCTTTCTTTCTTTTTTTTTTTTTGCAATCTAAATTATGTATACCTTTGTTTTTCTTCTCAAAACACATGATGTTGTCCTCTATATTCAATTAGCAGAATTTGTAACTTTACATTTATTTTTATATCTGCAATAACTCGACACTAAATATGTGTGTTTTGAAGATACATTTATTTAGCTTCCCTTTACATCCCAGGGCCTAACATGGTACTCATCATGGAGCAAGTTCTGAAAAAAAAAAAGTTAAAATAATATTAACATATTGCTAGTAATAATAATATTATTTATTTCCTGATTACTTAATATGGAGTAAGCAATCAGTCATATATATACATATAATTTTATGAATCACATAAAATTTAGATTAAGACCTTTAAAATAACCCCTCAAATCACAAAATTAATGGGGTATAGGTAGAAACCAAGACTGCTAAATTCTGTGCCTGTNTAATATGGAGTAAGCAATCAGTCATATATATACATATAATTTTATGAATCACATAAAATTTAGATTAAGACCTTTAAAATAACCCCTCAAATCACAAAATTAATGGGGTATAGGTAGAAACCAAGACTGCTAAATTCTGTGCCTGTTCCCCAAATTTTTCTATTATCCTCTAAAATCAGAATTCTTTTATTTTAAAGAGAATGTATGGGGTTGCACTTATACAAAAATTAGTAGAAAATGAAGCAATCATTTTAGGCGTAGTACTTGTCAATATTGTTGGTGCTTGATTCCATGTTGATACATTAGCTTCTTAGCTCTGTTCAAGATTTAAAATGTGTGGGTTCTCAGGGTATCTGCCAAGAGATGCATGTCGCAAAAATCACCAAGAATCTCTTGTAAATAATCCTGTTACTATTAAGCTTTATTGGTTTCCTTAGTAACATACTTACTGCTGACATTGACTACAACCTAGAGACAGATTGCTTCTTCTAAAAATGATATTTTATGGCTTTTAAAACCTTTCTGTCCTCCCTTGACAGAAAAACGTTCTAAGACTTACCAAGTACTGACAGTTAGTACTTTCTAAAATGTATGCTTCATCTTATACATCTTGTTCCTTCTAAGAGGTCGCTCTTTTTATAAATGAATGTACTTCCATATATTAAAATTGGAAAGTTGCTTTACATGATTTTTAATAATTCAATTTATATTTTCTAAGAGCAAATACTGGGAAATTATTCTCAGTAGATTAATGTTTTATCATTGGCAGTATGATATCTTTTTCCAATTTAAAAAAAGTACATTAAACTCCTATCTTATAGGCTTCTTTTCATGGATTTGCAGTCATATTAATAGGGACAGAATAAAGGGACAAAGCAGGTGATTAAATAGTTAATTCCACTAGGGAGCTGTAAGTAGAAAAAATATGGGAGGCCCCTGTAAATTAATGATAACTCAAGAAAGAAGGTTTGCTTAACCACAAAACCATGTAACAGAAGCATGAGAACATGCCTCCAGCAATAAAACAATGCTGACATGAGACCCATATCCTGACCACTGAGCTGAGTAAGTTAATTATTCCAAGGACATGCTCTCTACACACATAAAACACAATAATTTGTGAACCTAGCTTGAACATGTAGCAAGAAAGCTCCTCTGCCCAACCTGAAGAAGGAGCTGATGATGAAAGCATCATATCTACTCGAGAAACACAAAATTTCTTCCTCCCCTCTCCACTTTTCTTTTGATTATAAAACTCTAGTAAGTTCTTGGGGTATAGCACCCGCTTACCCCACCCACTTGTAAACCTTGCAAGCATCGTGTTCTAATAAATCACTTCTTTTNTATTTATTTCCTGATTACTTAATATGGAGTAAGCAATCAGTCATATATATACATATAATTTTATGAATCACATAAAATTTAGATTAAGACCTTTAAAATAACCCCTCAAATCACAAAATTAATGGGGTATAGGTAGAAACCAAGACTGCTAAATTCTGTGCCTGTTCCCCAAATTTTTCTATTATCCTCTAAAATCAGAATTCTTTTATTTTAAAGAGAATGTATGGGGTTGCACTTATACAAAAATTAGTAGAAAATGAAGCAATCATTTTAGGCGTAGTACTTGTCAATATTGTTGGTGCTTGATTCCATGTTGATACATTAGCTTCTTAGCTCTGTTCAAGATTTAAAATGTGTGGGTTCTCAGGGTATCTGCCAAGAGATGCATGTCGCAAAAATCACCAAGAATCTCTTGTAAATAATCCTGTTACTATTAAGCTTTATTGGTTTCCTTAGTAACATACTTACTGCTGACATTGACTACAACCTAGAGACAGATTGCTTCTTCTAAAAATGATATTTTATGGCTTTTAAAACCTTTCTGTCCTCCCTTGACAGAAAAACGTTCTAAGACTTACCAAGTACTGACAGTTAGTACTTTCTAAAATGTATGCTTCATCTTATACATCTTGTTCCTTCTAAGAGGTCGCTCTTTTTATAAATGAATGTACTTCCATATATTAAAATTGGAAAGTTGCTTTACATGATTTTTAATAATTCAATTTATATTTTCTAAGAGCAAATACTGGGAAATTATTCTCAGTAGATTAATGTTTTATCATTGGCAGTATGATATCTTTTTCCAATTTAAAAAAAGTACATTAAACTCCTATCTTATAGGCTTCTTTTCATGGATTTGCAGTCATATTAATAGGGACAGAATAAAGGGACAAAGCAGGTGATTAAATAGTTAATTCCACTAGGGAGCTGTAAGTAGAAAAAATATGGGAGGCCCCTGTAAATTAATGATAACTCAAGAAAGAAGGTTTGCTTAACCACAAAACCATGTAACAGAAGCATGAGAACATGCCTCCAGCAATAAAACAATGCTGACATGAGACCCATATCCTGACCACTGAGCTGAGTAAGTTAATTATTCCAAGGACATGCTCTCTACACACATAAAACACAATAATTTGTGAACCTAGCTTGAACATGTAGCAAGAAAGCTCCTCTGCCCAACCTGAAGAAGGAGCTGATGATGAAAGCATCATATCTACTCGAGAAACACAAAATTTCTTCCTCCCCTCTCCACTTTTCTTTTGATTATAAAACTCTAGTAAGTTCTTGGGGTATAGCACCCGCTTACCCCACCCACTTGTAAACCTTGCAAGCATCGTGTTCTAATAAATCACTTCTTTTTAAAAAAAAAATATTTTGATGGGAGGCTAATTACTTTACAATATTGTGGTGATTTTTGCCATACATTGACATGAATCAACCATGGGTGTACATGTGTCTCTCTGTCCTGAACCTTATTCCTACTTCCCTCCCCATCCCATCCCTCTGGGTTGTCCCAGTGAACAGGGTTTGAGTGCCCTGCTTCATGCATCGATCTTGGACTGGTCATCTATTTCACATATGGTAATATACATGTTTCAATGCTATTCTCTCAAATCATCCCACCCTCACCTACTCCCACAGAGTCCAAAAGTCTGTTCTTTATATTTGTGTCTCTTTTGCTGTCTTGCATATAAGGTTCATTGTTACCATCTTTCTAAATTCCATATGTATGCACTAATATACTATATTGATTTTTTTTCTTTCTGACTTACTTCACTCTGTACGATGGACTCCAGTTTCATCATTAGAACTGACTCAAATGGATTCTTTATAATGGCTGAGTAATATTCCATTGTGTATATGTACAACTTTCTTATACTTCTGTCTACCAACGTACATCTAGGCTGCTCCCATGTCCTAGCTATTGTAAACAGTGCTATGATGAATATTGTCGTACAAGTGTCTCTTTCAATTCTGGTTTTCTCAGTGTGTATGTCCAGCAGCAGGATTGTTGGGCCATATGGCAGTTCTATTTGCAGTTTTTTAAGAAATCTCCACACTGTTCTCCACAGTGGCTTTAGTAGTTTGCATTCCCACCAACAGTGTAAGAGGGTTCCTTTTTTCCACACCCTCTCCAGTATTTATGGTTTGTAATGGCAACCCACTCCAGTACTCTTGCCTGGAAAATCCCATGGACAGAGGAGCCTGGTAGGCTGCAGTCCATGAGGTCGCTAGGAGTTAGACATGACTGAGCGACTTCCCTTTCACTTTTCACTTTCATACATTGGAGAAGGAAATGGCAACCTGCTCCAGTGTTCTTGCCTGGAGAATCCCAGGGATGGGGGAGCCTGGTGGGCTGCCATCTATGGGGGCAAACAGAGTCGGACACGACTGAAGCGACTTAGCAGCAGTAGCAGTAGCAGCAGACTTTTTGATGGCAGCCTTTCTGACTGGTGTGAGATGATACCTCATTGTGGTTTTGATTTGCCTTTCTCTGATAATGAGTGATGTTGAGCATCTTTTCATATATTTGTTAGCCATCTGTATGTCTTCTTTGGAGAAATGTCTGTTTAGTTCTTTGGCCCATTATTTTCTTGATATTGAGAGCTGTTTGTATATTTTTGAGATTAATTATTTGTCAGTTTCTTCATTTGCTATTATTTTCTCCCATTCTGAAGGCTGTCTTTTCATCTTACTCATAGTTTCCTTTGTTGTGCAAAAGTTTTTAAGTTTAATTAGGTCCCATTTGTTTATTTTTGCTTTTATTTCCATTAGTCTGGGAGGTGGGTCATAGAGGATCTTGCTGTGATTTATGTCAGAAAGTATTCTGCCTATGTTTTCCCCTAGGAGTTTTATAGTTTCTGGTCTTACATTTAGATCTTTAATCCATGTTGAGTTTATTTTTTTGTATGGTGTTAGAAAGTGTTCTAGTTTCCCAGCACCAGTTGTTAAAGAGATTGTCTTTTCTCCATTGTATATTTTTGTCTCTTTTGTCAAAGATAAGGTGTCCATAGGCATATGGATTTATATCTGGGCTTTCTATCTTGTTCCATTGTTTTATATTTCCGTCTTTGTGTCAGTACCATACTGTCCTGATGATCATTGCTTTGTAGTATAGCCTGATGTCAGGCAGGTTGATTCCTCCAGTTCCATTCTTCTTTCTCAAGATTGCTTTCACTATTTGAGGTGTTTTTTTTTTTTGTGCTTCCATACAAATTGTGAAATTGTTTGTTCTAGTTCTGTAAAAAAAAAGTACCATTGGTAGCTTGATAGGGAGTGCACTGAATTTATAGATTACTTTGGGCATTATACTCATTTTCACTATATTGATTATTCCAATCCATGGACATGGTATATTTCTCCATCAATTTGTGTCATCTTTGATTTCTTTCAGCAATGTTTTATAGTTTTCTTTATATAGGCCTTTTCTTTCTTTAGGCAAATGTATTCCTAAGTATTTTATTCTTTTCGTTGCAATGGTGAATGGGATTGTTTCCTTAATTTCTCTTTCTGTTTTCTCACTGTCAGTGTATAGGAATGCAAGGGATATCTGTGTATTAATTTTATATCCTGAAACTTTACTATATTCATTGATTAGCTCTAGTAATTTTCTGGTGCTGTCTTTAGGGTTTTCTATGTAGAGGATCATGTCATCTGCAAACAGTGAGAGTTTTACATCTTTTCCAATGTGGATTCCTTTTATTTCTTTTTCTTCTCTAATTGCTATGGCTAAAAATTCCAAAACTATGTTGAAAAGTAGTGGTGAGAGTGGACATCATTGTCTTGTTCCTGACTTTAGAGGAAATGCTTTCAATTTTTGACCATTGAGGATAATATTTGCTGCTGTGGATTTAGCATATATGGCTTTTATTATGTTGAGGTATGTTTCTTATATGCCTGCTTTCTGGAAAGTTTTGATCGTAAATGGTATTGAATTTTGTCAAAGGCTTTCTCTGCATCTATTGAAATAGTCATATGGTTTTTATCTTTAAATTAGTTAATGTGGTATATCACATTGATTGGTTTGCATATATTGAAAAATCCTTACATCATGGAATAAAGCCCACTTGATCATGATATATGGTCTTTTAAATATGTTGTTGGATTCTGTTTGCTAGAATTTTGTTCAGGATTTTTGCATCTGTGTTCATCAGTGATATTGGCATACAGTTTTCTTTTTTAGTGGCATCTTTGCCTGTTTTTGGTATTAGGGTGACGGCAGCCTCATAGAATGAGTTTGGAAGTTTACCTTCCTCTGCAATTTTCTGGAAGTTTGAGTAGGATAAGTGTTAACTTTTCCCAAAATTTTTGGTAGAATTCACCTGTGAAACCATCTAAATCACTTCTTATATACCACTTTGCCTCTCACAAAATTATTTCTATGCTGAGACATAAAGTACCATGGTACTAGAGCTCTTCAGAATGCCTAAAGAATACACAATATTTTAGTAACATTAAGTCATATTTTGCTCATTTCATTAGGCTGTGGAATCAATTTAACCTTTACCTCATTGCTGTCTTAGCTACAAAATTATTAGCATTTTAATTGAAACAGGTTGGTATTATAATCGTATTCAGTTCAGTTCAGTTGCTCAGTCATGTCCGACTCTTTGCAACCCAAAGAAACGCAGCACACCAGGCCTCCCTGTCCATCACCAGTTCCTGGAATTCACTCAGACTCACATCATCGAGTCAGTGATGCCATCCAGCCATCTCATCCTCTGTTGTCCCCTTCTCCTCTTGCCCCCAATCCCTCCCAGCATCAGAGTCTTTTCCAGTTAGTCAACTCTTCGCATGAGGTGGCCAAAGTACTGGAGTTTCAGCTTTAGCATCATTCCTTCCAAAGAAATCCCAGGGCTGATCTCCTTCAGAATGGACAGGTTGGATCTCCCTGCAGTCCAAGGGACTCTCAAGAGTCTTCTCCAACACCACAGTTCAAAAGCATCAATTCTTCAGTGCTCAACTTTCTTCACAGTCCAAATCTCACATCCATACATGACCACTGGAAAAATCATAGTCTTGACTAGACGGACTTTAGTCGGCAAAANATCTCCCTGCAGTCCAAGGGACTCTCAAGAGTCTTCTCCAACACCACAGTTCAAAAGCATCAATTCTTCAGTGCTCAACTTTCTTCACAGTCCAAATCTCACATCCATACATGACCACTGGAAAAATCATAGTCTTGACTAGACGGACTTTAGTCGGCAAAATAATGTCTCTGCTTTTGAATTTACTATCTAGGTTAGTCATAACTTTTCTCCCAAGGAGTAAGTGTCTTTTAATTTTATGGTTGCAGTCACAATCTGCAGTGATTTTGGAGCCCCCAAAAATAAAGTCTGACACTGTTTCCCCATCTATTT